>CAIGRB010059042.1:12789-55555 GCA_903798255.1 Fraxinus quadrangulata
AAACAATGATTTGAAATGTTACCAAAATTATTTGTTATCAGATTTATGCAGAATATAACACTATTGTACAAATATTGAGATTTGAGCGTTAAATCGATAATTTTAAATTCAACAATTTAAATGAGAAAATTTCATATATAATTAAATCTTAAATACTACGAATTTAAACTGTCAAATTCAATTTAACATTGGATGTCAAAGGCTTGAACGACAAATACTACTAAGATAATGTGCACGTAATTAAACATAAAAAAATTCTTAAAATAAAAACTAGCAATAAATGCTTGATGAAATTTTACTTAGCGACCTATTGGCATCAACTCCTTCAATCTTCCACGTGTCCAGCGTGACTCGTTCTAATCTAAAATTGTTGTATGAGTGAGTATTTTGATGAGAATGTAAAATACTATATTTTTTTAGCCCTTTATCTTATACTTTTGTGATTAATTAACTCCTAAATATACTCAGTATTCTTATATTTTGATTTAGGTTACAATTGGATGAATATGGTGGAATTTAGAAGAAACAAGTAAAATGACTAAAATGGAAGAAATATAAAGTTCGATGATTGGAATGTAAATACTCAATAATTACGTCAAACCTCACATATTAACTCCTAGCCGAAAAAATTATGCTTCAAATTTTCAAGCTCAATTTGAGACCCATTTTTGCATAGGAAACGTTTGAACTGGAAATCTGGATGATTTGTATCCCTATGAATTAGTTTTCTAACGCATTTTGAATCTCCTCAATCTGATATCGGAAAAGAAAGATATGATCAAAATACTAAAGGTTGTCCGGTAAAAGTAGATAAATCCATGCGGTCGCATAGATTTAAAACAATGCGGTCACATATGTTATTTCAGAGAATTTCAGGGCCAAGTTCAAAACAACTATGTGATTGCATCCACTTCTACTATACGGTCGCATAGAGTATTTTCAGTGCGCGAAATCTGGTTTCCGAATTTGACTCAAACACTTATAGAAACATTTTCAAATTTTTATTAAACTCTAAAATTGTCAGAAAAGAGACAGAAACCCTCATTCTTCCTTTTTTTTCTCTTGTTTGCTCTTAAAATTCTTCATGAGTAGCTAAATTTTTATATTTGATAGAAGAAAACTGAAACCTCAGAACCAATCCAACTATGAGATCTAAATTATTTTGATTGTCTAATTCATGTTTTGAGTATTGAATATTCTTCTACACTTATTTTCATGATTGTTACGTTTAATGGCTAAGAGGCCTACTAGTTTATTATTTGTTGCAATCTATCGCTAAGTTAAATATCAATTATTTGATCTCTTTAATTTATGAAGCAACTAGGGTTTAATGATTTGCTGCGTTGGAAATTATTAAATTTTGAGAAGAATGTTTGACTAAATTAAATACAACTGCTTGTGATTGTATTATTTAGTTTCATCGATTTCTCTAATTATTAAGGTGGTTACTAGATTAAATCCATAACGCTTGTCTTGTGTTGTTTAGTACTTAGGATTAACTGAATCGCTTGTTTTCTAATTAACTACAATTAAGGAGAAATAAGAAAATAATTCCAACGGTGAATATTCAANGTGAGAATTAATATATATTTGCATCTATGATTAGTTATGAAATTCCAATGGTGGATGTAGACTTAGACCAATGTTTATTCTTTTGATTACTTTCGTCATTTAATTCGAGTTATTCATTAATTGATTTATTTAAAATTGTTTCATATAATCAAAACCCCAAAATCATTGTTTACATAGCATAAACTTAGATTAAACACTTTTCGTAAGATCGACCCTTGCTTCCTCTACTAAATTTATTTTTAGAAGTTAAAGTTTTATTTTTGAGTGTCTGCAACAGCACACCAAATTTTGGCGTCGTTGCCGAGGGTGATTTAGTTTATTTTGTGCTTCTATATTTTTATTTCATTAAAAAAAATCGTTAATTTTCAATATTTGTGTTTTTGGTAGAATTTTGATTTTGAATGAGTTCAGCCTTTGTATTTTGAAGGAAAACGGCGTTCTGAACAATAGTGTCGATCCTTTGGACCCACAACCAACCCCTACAGAAGTCAAATTCCATCATTTTTCAAGGTTTTTAGGCATTTTATTATTTTTTTCATATTTTAGTGTAGAATTTTTGTTCCTTTTTCTTTTACTCTAGCTTTTCCTTACTTTTTTCATGATTTTTTAGAGTTTCCTTGATTGTATATAGCTGTAACTCGGTCTTCTAATCAATGTGATTTGCAGTACGATTAAGAAATAAAGAGAACTGTGTGTAGGTTAAAGTTTGAAACTCAACGTAATTTTGAAGAGAACGATCTCAATCCCGATCTCATATTTGCTAGCAATTCTGATTTGGAGGAGAAGAAAGTCATCTGGAAATCGAACTTTGAAAGTGCTTGCAGCCCCTAATTTGATTCAACAACCATTATGCATAATGTTTCCTACTTTAGATGCTAATACTACATTTGAACTAAAATCTCGACTAATATATCTCTTGCCCACTTTTCATGGTCTTACGGGTGAAAATCCGCATAAGCATCTAAAGGAGTTTCATATGGTTTGCACGAGCATGAAACCCACGGGAGTGATTGAATAGCATATTAAATTATATAAACATCTAGAAAATAAAAATTTACCATTTTACACTATGTATTCTTATATCAATTGATACCAAAATAATATGAAAATATGAGTTCTAGAATGATATAAAAAATAAAATTCCTCCAAAAGTGTACTGCATGTTTATAAATTGTAAAAGAATGAATTTGTGAAATTTTTGAAGTAAACACACACTCACCTAAATATGTAATATATGAGTTTGTTTGAACCTAATTTTTATTAAAGAATGAATTTTAAAATAGTAAATTGACGTAGAATGTGTGGTTAAAAAAATAAGAATTTTTTTTTGAATTTACATGTAATATTATTTTATTGAAGAATCTGTTATTAAAAATAATAGAAAAAAATATATTTTAAAAATAATGAGAATATAATAGAGTCATATATAACATCCAATTATAGACGGAACCTCGGTCAACTAAAACGCCTTTAAGGTTAAAATATGAAATCATGATGTTAATTAATATTTTTATTATAAGTTAATGAATTAATTAGGTTTAATTGCTTTAATCACATTAAACCCTTTACATTTCCTTCATATTACACACACACACACACACACACACACACACATATATATATATATATATAACCATTTTATATATATAACCATTTTCTTTCTACAAGTTCGAACACAACAATTTTAAAATTTCTTTTTTTAGCCCAATTTATGTTATTTAACACGAGCGACAAAATGAGTATAATATTTGATATATTTAATCAACTTTCATGATACTTAAATATTCGGCTCAAATTATGATAAATTCTATAAAAATGCACATAAGAAAATAAATCATTTATGCAATTAAGTCGGTTGAGCTTATCACTTTAACTTTTAGACTTTAGTGAGATGACAAAACTAGACATGGACTATTTCATTTGTTAAATGATCAACATTAAATTTAAACCCATATGAAATTGGTAAGTATAACCTCAATAAGGATCTTATTTGTATTAGCGTCAATATTTGATTTACATGTTTATCAAATAATTGTCAAAACGACATTCCCTAATCGGGATCTCGAGAAAGAGGTCTAGATGGAACAATCGAAAGGGTTTGTTCCAGTAAAAAATGAATATAAGGTATGTGAATTAGTCAAAGTCCTTATATGGATTAAAACAATCACCTAAAAGTGGCATGATAAATTTGACTCTAAAAGTGTGAAATGGTTTTAATCATAGTTCAGTAGATAAATATTTATTCATTGAAGTGTATGATAGTATAATTATTTTTGCATGTCTTTATGTGGATGATATGTTAATAATTAGTAATGACATAAAATTGATTAAAAAAACAAAGAAGTTTATATTCTTCACATTCAAAATAAAAGATCTTGGACAAGTTAACAGTATCCTTTATATCAAAGTTAAGAAGGATAATTGGGGTTATTCATTAAGCCAATCACATTATGTTGACAATATGATAAATAAGCTCAAAATTTTGAATATTAGCCACTTCAGCACAAGCATATAGCGAAATATATAATAAAAAATCTTAAATATATAAGTCTAAGACATGAGTAGTAAGAATATTGATCAAGCATGGAATAATTTATCTTACATATGTGAAGTCTAGTGAGAACTTAGTTGATCCGTTAACTAAACATCTTGCAAGAGAGTTAGTAAAATCAATATCGAGAAGGATAGAATTGAAACTCCTTGATTAAAAGTCTACCAATGATAGCAACCCTATCAAAATATACTAAACAAGTATATTTAGGTTCAAAAGTTAATAACAAATCATTTGATAAGTAGATATATTTTAGCACTATTAACTTACTTAAAACCTATCATTGATGAATGGTGATACTTGTTACGATTGGAGAGGTGAGTTATAAAACTCTTGATGAACTTCAGTATGCGATACAAATATTTTTTAAAGTAACAATGACACTAGAAGAACTTCACCTATGTGAACTTGGAGGTGGTGTCGTCTCAATAGAAAGTTAGAATTTCTCTCTGAAAAGTTCAATGAATAAGATAAGACCGTATTAGTACTAGGCGAGTTTGAGGAACTTGAAAAACATAACACTTGCGTGTGTGATTTCACCGGTATTGTCACGAGAAATATTTGGTTCAAAGTCTTCATGCTACTTGGAATTTCGATAATACTTTATGAGATTTTTATTATAGTTAGATTTAAATCGAAATATATCTAATCATTATGCATAAGTTTTGCTTAGTTTGAATATATGATTGATATAATTTTGAACAAGTGATGGATTATTATAATTGTGTTGTTCAAATTATATAAATATAGTGGATTGGGAAGTGGGCTTAATTGGGCAAAAACATTGGATGGACTTGTGAATACACATTTCAGGCATTTGATTTTGCCCATTCGATCGCATGGGCAAAATGGACTTGCGATCACATGGGGCACTTGATTTTTAGCTGAGGCTAAAAGGCTATATATATATATGTGCCTGTGCGATCACATGGGTATAGAAAATAGCCGTTAGGCTGGTTCTCAGATTTGAAATCTAGTGAATTTTGGCTGCAAAGTTCCATCTTTTCATGAAGAGTTGGAATCATTTCATGGAGTATCACTTGAATACTATAAATATTTGTTAGTACCATACCAAACAATGAATTAGCATCAAGAAATCTATTCTTGTTATTCCAAATCCTCAAATCATATTCAAACACTTTCAAAGTTTTCATATTGTTCATATTGAAGAAATACTTGTGCCCTAGTGGTCTTCATAATGCTTGTTTAATCCTTCGAATTATTTGTCAGAAATTTTTAAAAGCATTTGGAGAAGAGGCAAATATTATTTGAGAACAATGTTTGATCATATATTGAAGTCTTGCTATTGCATTCCTAGTTTTGGCGTTTCTATCTTCATCCATTTTCTCTCCATTGCTGTAGTATTTCCAACACATTAATCTCATGAACTTCTTGTTCTTTAACAACCCAATAATTAGTATCAAAAAGCATAGAAGTCTATTAATTGTTCTGTGGAAGTGGCATTTTAATCTTATAGGATTGTTCTTATAATCAAAATGCGGATATATATAAGAATTTTGAATAGGTGAGGAGTTGGATTTTTATCATGGGATTGATAAGAATTTCACAGATAATTGAAATAATCTCTGTATATTTTCTCCATTCCAATTTGTCAGATACGCATAGATTATGATCATAAGGTTAAAAGGATCCTTGGTACTCTACTCGATATAAATATTGAACTTGATATTTTGGGGGTGTGAGAATTATTGATACTATATGAGTTTAATATTATGTTTCGTAATGGTTATATTTCTATCTTCCATTGCGCCCATAATTATTCTCTATTTTTAATTATAACTGCTTCTTAATATAATCCCTAGATTCAATTGGAATGGAGTCCCTAAGTCCTATAATTAATTTCTTCATTTAAAATTTTTCCCGTTCAAGATTTCAAAGATGAACACATTCATTGTTTTAGTATCGAAATCTTTGATCTTTGTCAACCATGTAAGTAGGTTGCATTGAAGATTTAAAGCATAAAATTAATTTTCACCTCATCATAATGCAGATAAATAGTGAGTCCTCTAGTAAAATTATTTAGGAAAAATATATTTAATCCCAAGTTTGATAAATGAATAGTAATTGTGTACAAATGATTAAAATTAATGTTGAATTTAAATTAAATATAAAAAGTAATTTTTTAAATAAATTTTAATGTTTCACAAAAAGAAGGCTAAGTCACTCAAGACAATCATTTCCTTACCCAAAACCCGACCTTATGAGTGACAACAAGTGACCACAATAATAGCAGTGGCCATCAAATGGACAAATTCATCATTTAGAAGCTTACACATATACATATTTCAACAGAGATTATCGGTACTTAACCTAATAAATTCAAACTTAATGTACTATTTGTCCTCCTTAGTGATTACAAGCATATAAGACAAACAATCTAAAGTTAAGAAAAGTCTAACAAAATCTAAGAATTTGTCACCTTAATTGTATTACCTAAAGGTAGGAAGAACCGTAATGAACGAGAATTGTTGAAACTAAAAGATTTAATTATAGGCCAAAATAACTATAAGCAGCTAGAATATTGTATGTTTCATCCTCGACCGAATCTCTAACCTTCATTAATAGCACATTCATTTTGACAAAGAAAATCTATTTTTATTGAAACCCTTATATGCTATTGCTGCAATAATGGATTTAGATTTATTCTCAAAGATTAAAGGAAAAAATAATTAGTTTCAACTGTGATATAGAATAAATTTCTGATTAAAAAAAAAACATGGGAACATCAAACCCTAGATTTAGACAAATCCAACTAATACAAACAGCCAAAACATATGAAAATCTGAATGAAACATCCAACCCTAGATCCAGGAAAATCTAGTTAATACAAGCATTCAATACATACACCCAAATAGAAATATTTCAGTTTTATGTTCTCAAGAACAACAGTTATTCTTTACATGCTCATAGAAATTTACCTTCTTAATGCTTTCACAAACTTATACGAACCTAGCTTTGGGTCAAACAGACAACAGCCAGCAAGAGAAGCCCCAGTAATTATGCTTCTAGAGAGAGAGAGAAGGTATGAATTTATTTTTAAACAAGAAAAAAGAAGCAAATCACATGCTAAGAAATGATCATACCATGTTCTTCAATCACCATATCTAAAGCAAAACAAACTATTTGAAACGCCTTGAAGTAGATGCAAATTTAGCAAAGATTCTTCATATTGAGTGCACAAGTGAAGAATCTTGACTGACTGGTAGATAGATAGATATATAGATAGATATTAATTTGCTTGATCTAGCAAAATACCGGACCGACACGCTTCAATTCCCCAGAGAGAGAAGGAGAAGGAGAAATCCATTGCAGACTCATGACTCAAAGAAGATCAGAAACAGAAAGTAGGGTTTCCTCTTCTTCAATGAACCCATCTTCAATATCTCCAGTTTTCTCTCTCTTTTTCTTCCTTTTTCTTGGTCTGGTCTTTGAGTTTGTAGATGGGGTTTGTTGATGGTAAAAGAATGCCTTGTGGTGATGACGAAAGTATGGGACTAATGATGAAATACAAAGTTTACAGGACATGATGATTACTGCAGGTGTTTTGCTATAAAATAAGGGGAAAATCCAAAGCAAAAATTTAAGGTATATAGCTGCAAATAAACTCAAATTAATTCTTGATCTTCCCCGCTATAGCTGGAGAGAGAGAGAGAGAGAGAGAGAGAGACCTAATCATATATTTCTTGATCTTTATGAAGTTTTATATGTTGTCCTAATTATAGTTTCTTTAGATGTTAGGAAAAGAATATGATTTACTTTGTATTAACTTTTTCTTAGTATTATTTTTTCTCTCTCCTTTTTCTACTACTTCCTCGAGAGAGTGGGCCTAGATAAAGATCCCAGAGAATGTAGAATAAGAAGAAAATCGACTAAGTATATCCCCAAAAATTTCCCTTGCAATTTAAATTTACCATAGATAGCTTTATTTATATTTAGGCTGGTTATACCAACTAAATTAAGGGTCGATCGAGTAGGTATCTTTCTTTCATTTTAACCCCTTTCGATCATGTTGGTTCAAGATTTAAGATTCAAGGGTGACCACATTGAGAAAATTTGAGGCATTTTTATCAAGAGAGCTCAAAGAGTGATGAATTACAAATCAAACAATAAAACAACAACAAAAGCTGTTTACAATTTTATTTCTATTAATAAAACCACAAACCTAGATATTCAAGCCAAACATCATTTTTTTCAGTTTTATTTAACTATTATGTAATCTTTGATCTTTTTGTATCATTAAAAGTTTGTTAGCAGATTTTATCAAATAATTAAATTAATATGGTACGAATCCATTGTAAATGGTTTTTCGATTATTAGACAAAATTATTTATTTTAATAATGTCTTCCCTAACGTGTATCTAATGAGAATTATTTTTTTCTGAAAATATTTTCTTAAATTGGCGCCTGTTGATGCAAACTCAGAACCTTTAAATGCGAAAGGATAAATTTGTTTATTTAAATTTCGGGTTCAATATTTTTGAACCATTTAGTCATACCACTTAAATTTTTCCTCTCAAATGTACTATTTGTCATGATAAGGTGTAAAAAGTGTACTTGACTTGAGATTAATTTAAAAAATCACTATTAGTTTACTTTATGTTTGACTCTAAAAAGTTGCCACTTTATTACTTCATCTTATCCTGAAATTTTATTTTCCTTTGATCCAGGGTACAACAATCATATCAATATTAACCGTGGTGAAAATTTAAAATCAACTAGAGTTGGTGCCATCGTTGTGTCAACTCATTTCTTATTGCCATGATTATGGTTTCTTATATTGGGGACAAACACAGTTCATAAACTTCTGAATGAATTTCTACTTTTGCTTACATGGGAAGCATAAGAGCCAGATGCCACCCGCTTCGGCCTTACTGCATTCACTACATCTCCTGTAGGTGTCCAGCAGGTCGAATCGGGGTACGTTTTGTGACGATCCATTGGTAACATTTCACAGTAAATTGAAGTGATTTTCACTTTTAGTCTGTAAGTGACTGGGAGGAAAAATTAGTTTTAACGTTTATCGTTTTTAGGCTGCCTCACTATTATTGGTATTGAGTTGTCATTATTGATAATTGGCGGGCCACTGAAACTGGACTTCCAGGTCTTGATAACTCGCAACTTATAAATATGACTTTGCCTCTCTTAACTGTTTGTGATATGGTCCTACACGTTGAGTTACTTTTTGGCTGATGTTTAAACTCCCAAACACGTTCATTCATTGGGTTGGCTTAGCGTGTTGTTCTGTGTGTTTCTAGGGTTTTCTGTACTTCTTCTTCTTCTTCTTCTTCATAATTCAATCTATGTACTTCTTTGTGAAGGGTTCTTGGTTGTATTTGGTGTACAAATTGAGATATTGTGAGTATAGATTGTTATAATATAGAGAGGCGAGAAAAAAATACTGTGAAGAAAGATTTCTTCATACATTTATACATATTCTTGGTTGATTCCAGTTAATTTAGAGTGTAATCTACTTTGTACATGTTCATCGTGGTGATTAGGTCTATTGGCTGAACATTCGGACCCTTAGTGGCAAAAATTCCTTGTATTCTTGATGTTTTTACTTTATGCGATTTTATTCTTGCAAACGATTTTGATTAAAACTTGTTATCTTTACTGATTTGGGACCAACAAGTGGTTATTGTTGATTTTTATATCCCGCAAATGTACGGATCATAACAAGTAATATAGTGGACCAATAATCCGGATGTCATTCTCACGAGGACTAAAATCTGACAATTAATTAAATTATTACTAACTTTAATTTGATCGAAAACAAATAAAAATGTTTGTGATTGATATTTAAATTATTCTAACTAAACTAAATTATCTAACGTACACAATTTATCAAATTTGGGTTATAAAAGTATGAATGTGGATGCTATGACTTACAATCTATGGATCTCATTTAATTCGCTAATTGAGATTCATTACTATTGTAGTGTTCAATTGAATTTTTCTATTGTGTTCAAATTATCCCTCTCAAATTCTCTTTGAGTCTATCTAACTAATTCAATTTCATATCTTTATATGAATTAATCTTAGTCAAACGAAGTATTAGATCTAAGAATTCATCTAATGACTGCAATAATTAGTATAGGTATCTCTACATGTTATAATAAATTATCGAATTTTACTATGTGGTCTAAATGTAAAACTCGCATCTAGAGTCGTAATAAATTCAAAAAATCATTGAATAATTTGCCAAAGAATTCAAAGTATTAAATTTATGAATAAAATCAACATATATGCATTTAAAGAACTAGAACCTTGAATAAAAGAAATAAAATGTCACACATAGATTACAATGTTCGCCCTTACTATAAATTTAGGTACTTATAATAATGAAAGAAAAATAAAAAGTATAGAGTTCATAGCGGGTATTGAAATCTTGATCATGGAAAGAATTGAATCTTATACCAAGAATCTTCTTCAACCTTAAAAGTTTTCAATCCCTAATTTTTACTCTTGATCTTGATAATTATATATTTTTCTCTCACAAATTGTGTAGAACTCTCTCAAAGTATCAAAATTTTGTATTTATACTATTTCTCACGTTTGTGTCCAATGTAAGGTTTTTATGGACTTCAAAACGTGTCAAAAACGCGCCCTACATACACTCAATGGCGCCTGAGAACCGTGGGAATGGCGCCGCGAAGATAGCGTGGTGGCACTACATTTCAAGTAAAATTCTGCACTGCCCTTCGTTTAGTATTTTTATCACAACTTTCTCTCTCGATATCCGATTAAGGCGACTCAAATTGAGTTGCAAAGATAACTCAAAGGGTTACAACTTTACTGGAATTAGCTGTTTTTCAATTCGAACATTTATTAGGCCAAAAATGGATCTCAATCTCCAACTGAAAATTTGGAACATCCTTGTGAGTTGAAATTTGATATGTGAAAATATTTTTTTTTCATATTTCACTCATTTTGACTTCTAATTGCATCCAATTGATTCCTAGGATCCTCGAATCTTCATCGTGAGTTTCGAAAAAACTTTTCAGTATTTACATTTTAATTCCCAATCTTTGGATCTTACCCATTTTTTTGCCAATTTTCACTTCTTTCTTTCAATTCCTTTTATATTCATTGAGTTTCATCTAATAAACGAAATATACAATAAATTATGTTATAATTGTTTAAAAGAACTATTAAATATCTATGTTTTAAGTCCAAATAAGTGTATAAAATATACTTTTCAAATACCCCCAAACTTAAATATTGTTTGTCCTCAAACAAAACCATAACCTAACTTAACAAAGACACAAACATGTAAAAAGTTTTGGTTAGATAACCTGCCATTTTGTCTCGAGATTGAAATTATTGTATTAAATCTATAAACAGTTTCAAGGTCGCACAACCGAAATCAATATTTACTTTTTCAAAGCAAAACTGATGTGTGTGTGTGTGTGTGTGTGTAGAATTAAGTAAAACACTATAAATTCATGAGTTGTTTCAATTCTCGATCCCTCGATGGTCAAATTTTTACTTTCATCGCTCGTAAAATTCACACACCTCCAAATATATTCATTTTTACTCTTTTTCAATGTGTGATCTAATGTTGAATCTTTATACCAACCTCTCGCCATATTTAGTTTATATTAATCTCACTAATTGTAAGTCGATACTTCAACAAATAAGGATTCTCCAAATTTTTATTACCTTAACCTTCAAGACTCAATTAGGTTAATAATCCATTGTCAAATATCTAACTTTCTCAAATAAGTGTTTGAAATTTAATCAAGACATGTAGTATATAAATGCATAATTATTTTTTTTCTTATTTTATGTGCAGACTTCTCTCCATTAAGTTTTCTAAATGATCCTTGAGTGAGTTTTACGCCAATGACTCCCAAATCAGATGATCATATGGTACCAGATTTTTAGATATCATTCCAAGCTTAATCACTCAAGTTATAAAGGTTACGACAAGACGTTTCACAATAAGATAGCTTTTTTCTCTTCTTTTTTTCTATGATTAGTGCAATATTCCACATTAAACATTACTCAAAAATTGACCATAACTTATGATTTTCACCTAATTTTTATT
Organism: Fraxinus quadrangulata; assembly: GCA_903798255.1. Classification (NCBI taxonomy): domain Eukaryota; kingdom Viridiplantae; phylum Streptophyta; class Magnoliopsida; order Lamiales; family Oleaceae; genus Fraxinus; species Fraxinus quadrangulata. Next base: position 24,984 of record CAIGRB010059042.1, read on the forward strand.
ATATTGACATTAGACAATTCACACAATAATTTACACACATGGAATCCCATTCATATCTATATTTTTCTACACCAGTAAAATCACCCCCAAACTAATCTAAATTTGGTTGAAAGATATATATTATAGTAATTTTTGGGTTTAACATCTAAGTTCTACTATTTCAACCTATTAGCATATGAATCAATCAATTACTTTATAATGCTAAACTTAATTTATGTACGCAAATAGTATCATGTTTTACGTGAATAATAATAAATTAATCTATGTACATAACATATCCATAGTTCATAAATTAATAAATAATTCCAAATATATTTGCCAGCTAGGCTACTTAACCCACACAATAAACAAGAAAAAATATATGTTTTTTAATTTTTTTTGAATTTTTTTATATATAATAAACAAGTAGAAACACACAATCACATAAAAATAATAAAACTAAAAACTCAATATTTTTTTCACCCCCAAACTTAAAGTAAATATTGTCCTCAATATTTAAAGTCTAGTATAGCACATATAGGGTGGGAGAAGAAAGGAAGAAGGTACTCCCCAGATTTTGTTTGATATTTGAGTTGCCTTGTTAGATCAATTCATTCCTTTCTTTTCTAAGCTACCTCTTGCTTGATGTCCATGTACTTTTGAAAAATGAAATAAAACAAATATGAGAGTTAAGAGACATTTTAAAAGCAATAATGTAGCGTATATGATAACCAAATTTTTTTTGACGTCCCTGGAGCTTTGAAAAATGTTCCACTTATCTTTCCTATTGTTTTTTACTCAAATACATAATTTTCTTTTAATAAGCTAAATATCGATATGATGACTTTCTTTATTGAAACAAAAAAATGTCTAAAATTAATGCAAAGTAATAGATTATATGCAATATAAATACAAAAAGCATAATAAATAAAAGGATAAAAAATTGGATTGCATCACAATAAGCGCTTAATTTAAAGTTAGTTAGACTTTTGCTTAAGTGCTTCATGTCACTTCAAATATGGCTTTGAAGGTCCTGCTTAACTTGATCAATTTGACTTTGTTCCATATTTCACACGTCCTTCAAAATAGTACTTTGTCCTTTTGAATATGGTATAACTTGCCTAAATTTCGCAATTGAACTCAACTAAGAATACTTCATTTTCCTTATCGACTTTAATCACAAAATCAATGAAGTTAGAGGTTTGCAAGCTAATTCCATCTTCTTTGAATGCCACTAATTCATTTGGCCCCTTCTTGATTAATCTATTCATTTCTACATGTTCTTCTTCATAAGTTGGTTGTTCAGGTTGAATAATGAAGAAATCCTCCGTTGATATGTTATTTAGCTCATCTGAAATTACATGATCTTCAATCCATTTATATTTTCGCATGATGATGTCTCCCATAACTATTTCACCGTCATCATCTTACTCATATGGATCATCACATATAGCTTTCCTTACTTCCTCTAGAGTTGCCAATAAAAGCAATTTTTTGTAAGATGCAATGCTCCCACAATATTCACAACTTGGTTTAATCTTCCCATAAATAATAGATTTGATATTAAGTCATTTCGGAAAGCCATCATTATCAAATACAATAGGTTAATCGTATCTTCACCTTTTAAGTTTTTGTCTAGAGAGAAAATCTCCAAGTAGCATGTCACCTTAATTTAAGTCAAGATCAACGATTTTGATTTTAGACCTCGTGCATCTTTTCATTCGCTGGAAATGGAGCAAAGAGAAATATCAATTGAAAAAAAAAAGAGAAAAAAATAAACAAAGGCAATAAATAATTAAAACCAATATTAAATTAAAATAGGTCTTGACAATGGCGCCAAAAACTTATTGTCGATTTATATATCTCGAAAGTGTACGGACCATAATAAGTAATATAGTAGACTAATGAGTACGGATATCATTCCCACAAGGACTAATATCTAACAATTGATTAAATTATTCATAACTTTAATTTGATCGTAAACAAATAATAAGGTTTGTGATTGGTGTCTAACTTATTCTAACTAAACTAAATTATCTAACATACACAATTTATTGAATTTGGGTTTTAAAAGTATGAATGTAGATGTTATGACTTACAATTTTACCTATGGATCCCATTTAATTAATCAATCAAGATTCATTACTATTGTAGTATTCGATCAAATTCTTTTATTGTATTCAATTTTTCCCTCTCGATTTCTCATAGAGTCTATCTAACTAATTCAATTACATATCTCTATGTGAATCAATCTTAGTTAAACGAAGTATTAGTTCTAAGAATTCATTTAATGACTGCAATAATTAGTATATGTATCTCTACATGTTATACTAAATTACTGAATTTTACTATGTGGTCTAAATCTAAAACTATGTGTCTAAATTATTTTACTAGGTGTATCTCTAAGAATTCATCTAATGACTTCAATAATTGGTATATGTATCTCTACACGTTATACTAAATTATTGAATTTCATCTAATAACTCATATCGTTCTCAAATCTTCATCCTGAGTTTTGACACAACTTTTGAGTATTTACACTTTAATTCCCAATCTTTGGATATTACCCCTTTTCACCAATTTTCACTTCTTTCTTTCAATCTCACTTCATTTCATTGAGTTTCACCTAATAAACGAAATATACAATAAATTTGGCTATAAATGTTCAAAAGAATTATTAAATGTATATATTTTTAAGTCCAAATAAGTGTATAAAATATACTTATCAGTGGTATCAGAGCTTCGTTCTCTTTCTTTTTTTTTTGTAATCGAGAGTTAGGGTTTGATTTTTTTAAAATCCTATTTTTTCAAAACATTGTGCTTGCTTTTAAATTTGGAGATTTCTTAAAGAGTTTTGTGAAAAAAATTATTTTTGAAAAGGTATTTGGTTGATATGCCTTCGACTCAACTTTTGGTTGGATTTATTTAAGATTTTGTATCTTCTGTGGCTAGATCTGAAAGATCTTCTTCGATACTCTATTGTTCTTGAGGCTAAATTTGTTTTTCCTCTAAAATACCTTTTGATTCGTCTATGATCTTGAAAGATTTGGTGTTTCTCTACTAAGTTCTAGCGATTTTGTTGCTGACTCACTATTGAGTGTGGTGATACTTGTAACTCGTACTGAGTTCTGGTAAGTTAAGTGGACTCACTTCGATTTTGACCGATTTCTTGACTCACTGTTGAGTTACTACTTAGTTATTGTGACTCGTTGGGTTTTCTTACACGAATTGGAGTTATTGGTTCAATTCTGCTATTCTTGCACTCCATCATTCTTTCTGAAATTTTGAGATCTCAAACTCTTGTATAAGCTTCTCAACCTTTTTTTTCTGTTGTTATAAATTTTTCTTGGTCACATTTTGTCTTGGTTATTAAGGTAAGTAATCTACCATTACTTTCCTTTGTCCAAGATCTCTTGCGAGAATATGAGAATCTGATAGAGTAGTGGATTAAAAGATTATCACTCCTTAAACCTAACAAACTGACTTTCATATTTGATAATTGCTTGACTGCTTTGATAATCATTCTGCTGTTATAAGTAATGCGTACTTGTATACTTGAATTGTATAACCTATTTTACAGTCATGTCAAACTTGCATGATAAGTAAGCTTGAATATTCTTCTTTACTCTATCCTGATATTTGGACACTTTATAATTCTATCACATTACTTGAATCATTTATACTCTGTGTATTGTATAATTCTGTCGTTGTGATCTTATCAGTCAATATGACTATTGCACATAAATTTGAAGTTGAAATTTGGAATGGTACTGTAGACTTCAATCTCTGGCGCCAAAAAATAAGATCCTTGTTACTACAATAGAGATGTGGTGCTACTCTTGATGGCACATGGGCTACTGAGATTAGTGCCTATAGGAGACAAATATTGGACAAGGTTGCTATGAGCTCTATTTTTCTTCATTTATCTGACAATACAATGTGATAAGGAAAATTGGTAAAACCATTGCAACTCAAACACTTTGGACTAAGTTAGGAACACTTTACCTAACTAAGACTATGCCCAACAAATGCTATCTCCTGAAAAAATTCTATAACTTTAGGTTTGACTCTTCTTCTAGCCTAAAGAGAACATCTATAAGTTCTCAACATCGATTCAAGATTTTTCTAACTGTGATGAAAAATTATCTAATGATCAAAAGTTGTTGCTCTATTAAATTCACTATGTGATCAATACAGAGATATCAGAAATGCCTTGAAATATGGAAGAGAAGATCTTACTATTGACATCATTATCTTAGCTTTGAGAAACAGAGAACTTGAACTAAAATCTAAATTCAAAGACTCTAAAATTGGTAAATGGCTACATATCAAAGAAAAACTGAAACGAAAAAAGAGAAATAATTTTTGTAATTACAACTTTTATAGGAAAAGTAAACCCCAGAATCTTACATCTAAAGATAAGAATAAAATTTTAGTGAAATCTAAGAACCAATTCAAGAAATGTTATTATTGTGGAAAAATTGGACACTTCATAAAAGATTGTTTTAAGAAAATATCTTATATGAAGGATAAGAACAACTCTGATGGCTCTACAGCTATTGTGTACAAAAATGAACCCGATATACAAGGAGTTGTTCTTGTTAGTACAACCAAAAGAATCCAAACGAATGGGTTCTCAACTTGGGTTGTACTTTTCAAATGTGCCCTATAAAAGAGTGGTTTGCTAAATTTCTTGATCTCAATGGGGGACAAGTTCATATGGGAAATGACATGAGTTGTCAGGTAAAAGGAATTGGTAAACTCAACCTTTTGTTAGAAAATAATTATGTTCTTTTGTTAAGTCCAAATTATAATTGGCAATTTCTAAATTTATAATTTGAAATTTCTTTAGTCAAAATCATGTCCTAATTGAATTGTATTAGGAGTTTATCAAATTGTAATCAAAGTCAAAATATGATATTGAGTCCTACTTATAGCAAAATAGTTGGATCAGTAGTATAGGTCTTGAAAGAGTCCATGGTTTCCAAGCAGATCACATATGATCATTGGAATGCAATTAGAAGTCAAAGAATTGTTGCGCAAATCATGCTCTAGATTCTCAGTCAGAAGTTATAACGCATTTTTCACATAGAAACCATTGAAATTTGGACAAGACTATTTCTAGAAGAATTGTAGTCTTTTAAAAAATTGAATCACCTCAATCAGGCATCGGGAGATAAAGTTACGAAGAAAATAGTGACGACTGCTCAAATATCGCTCCCTATCGCTAGCCTGGAGCTCGAGCAACTTGGTTATTTGAAGAATAGTAACATTTGTTTTTCAAGCTAATTTTGAGTTCATTTTCATCCTAAACACTACCCATTATAAATATATACAATATGGATGTCCAAAAGTATTTTGAATCAGATTTATTCCATACATATCAATTCTTTGATAATCCAAAATATTCATTGATTCCAAGATTCAACCACCACATATTACTTGATCCATAAATTCTTTCAAAACATATTTTGTTGATCAACCCATATTGATTCATATTAAACACCGAACTACCTAATCCACATGAGATAAATCGATGCCAAAGGTTTGGAGCTATTACAGAAGGATAAATTCAGGGTACTAAAGTGAGGCGGGATCTGGCATCAGAAGCTCGCAATCCAGGATAACTAAGGTATAAATCGAGAGTCGAGATTTGTTTTGAAGGTGCACACCTCTAGTAAAATAATGGGAGACTCTAGGAATTGAGGTTAGAAGTTCTACGGGGTAGACAGGTTTGGATCTTACTGTAAGTTTGCTTTGATTTATAGTGGATTATTGACTTGTAAAGTACACAGAGTTTTTACCCAGATGGAGTTTCTCCGTGATCACCTTATAGTGCTTTAACTATTTATTGTAGGATTCAAAGGTAATTGAACTTGATCGAGTAATCACCTAGAAACAATTAAAAAGTGACATGTTGCTTTTATTTGTGTAATTATGCACGTTGGGTCCAAATATTCGATAAAATTGAACTTTCAAGTGGTATCAGAGCCTAATAGAGATCCTTAGCCCAAAATTTTGTCTAGATGAGTCATCACATTCTAATATAGGATCTGAGGTGGTAGGGATATCTATGAGGCATTTGACGAATTCTTTGAGGATTACCTCAAGTTGAAAAAGGTGAATAGCTCTACCTTTAAGAAATTTCATAAACATAAATTAGACAATGGGAGTTTAGAGGTCAAAGTTAAGGATTTGATTAGTGGATTGAATGAATTAAGGATTGAGAAAGAGTCCTTAGAAATTAAGGTTAAATCTCTTACATTTGTTCTTGAAAAATCAAATGCTCAACTTCAATCCTTCTCTAGTGGATCTAAAATGATTGATAACATGATATGTTTAGATAAAATAATTGGGAATAGAAGAGGTATAGGCTTTAATGAAATAAATTCTCAAACTGTTTCTTCTTCGAAAATAAGTTTTTACTTGCCTCGAAGTCAAAGGCTCAAAACTTGAGACATAGAGTTACTCTTAGCTTCTATGTCATCATTGTGATAAGGTATAACACATAATACCTAAGTGTCGTGAGCTCTTGAATAGGAACAAAACCAAGAATGTAGGTGTTTCAGGACCGAAATCATCTGTACAATAAAGATTTCTTCTACCTAAGGTTCAAAATATAAAACATATGGTTATTCCTAATTTTTTCTCCCACGTGTCGTAATTGTGGTGAGTTTGGACAAATAAAACCTGGTGTTACAAATTTTTTAATAGAAATAGGAGTCAAAATATATCTAGTCGAGTTGACTTCCTTACTGATCAAGTTAGTCACTTCACCGAGCTTATGACACAAATGACTGGAATTAATTATGCTCTAGAAAATTCTAGATTAAGAAGAGTGATCTGAGAGATTATGAATATATCATGGTGCTATTAAAGGAATGAGCGATGATATACCTCAATGAGTAGGTACTTTGATACACGCATTTGCATTATTCGTGATTTTTATATATATGAGCAAGCACATATTTTCATTGTATATTAGGAGTTTCTTTTGCTTTATTATTTATTATAAAAAATAATGAAAAGGAAAAATATTTTCTTTTTTGAACATGTTATTTTGCTATCCAGTATTAGTTAAGTTCATAATTGATAAATTAAATTTCCATTTATTTGTTTATAACTTGTTTAGATTACTTGATATATGTTATTACATGTATCATATGCACTGGACACATTAGACTCTTATGAGTGGGTTTTGACCGTGTGTATGAAATTTGGGATAATGGTCATCTGTGGTGGTGAATTGACTTTAAATATGGAATAACCTTTAAACTGCTTGACCTAAACTTTTGTATATTTCCCTTAAAAGAAATATTACTATTGAGTTTTAATGATATTTTTTTTAATTACATAAAATCTTGTGAGACAATCTTATATTATTTTTCGTAGCATATATGACTTGAATGATTAAGCCTGCATACCTAGTGCCATATAAGTCATCTAACCTTTGAGTCATTGGCCTAAAGTTCATTGCATAGATCATGTAAAAAGTTTAATGAACAAGATTCTATACATAAGATTTGAAAACTAAAAGAAAAATATTCATATATATGAGCTCATGGATAGTAGGAGAAAGAAAAAATTTGTACAAATAATTATGAGCTCTTTAACCTATAAAGATCCTAATAGCATTGGGTTTGATTTCATACTTTAAAAAATATATTCATTCATCAGTGATTTTATGCACGTCATTTTTCATTAATTTAAGATTTTGAGACTTGTTTACAAAAGTTTAATAACACTTTTTACGCATGAATGATTTATAAAATTTACTCCATCTAGCTTTAAAATAAGTTATGTGGAAAAATTTTACTTGTTTATGAATTACGTATGTATAAGTAAGCAAATAACAGTTCATGGTGATAAAGTTAAAAATTAATGAAAACTTCAAAAAACAGTTGGTCTCGAAATTGAAAAAAAAAATTATTTTCTTATCACATATTTTTGAATAATTTTTGCATCATTATACATGTGAATATTTTTTTTTCACTCATTCAATTCTGTGTTTGACATTATTACTACTTGAGAGATGTGTATTTATTTTAGAGAGTTGATTATATGAGTTAGTGGGAGGATTTTAAAATTTTTGATTGATAGATAGGGGGAGTCATTAGATATATTCGTCAGAATTTTATTATTGATATAGTGTTGTGTTTTGTTTATATTGATATAAAATTCTATGGTTTATTTCTAAATTTATAATTCACATAATATTACATGTTTCGGTATTACACGTGTTTTATTATGTTGTTTTATTTAACTTAATTATATAATTTTGGTTTTGTTAGTTTTCTTTTTTATTTTTCACGTGATATTGTGGTTTCCTTGAATTTCAGAAAACATGTTGACAAACTATTAAAAAATTTTGGAAAGTTTATTTTTGAGTAGTTTTGGACTTATTGACTTTGAAATAAATATGATTTTGTCACAGAATGTCAAAGTGGGAGATTGTTAAGTCCAAATTATAATTGACAATTTCTAAATTTGTAATTGACAATTTTCATAGTAAAAATCAAGTCCTAATTGAATTGTATTAAGAGTTTATTGAGTTATAATCAAAGTCGAAATATGAGTTATTGAATCATAATTAAAATCAAACGAGTTGGATTAGTAATATAGTCCTTGAAGGAGTCCAAGATATTCAAGAAGATTACATATGATCATTGAAAGCAATTTGAAATCTAAAGTGTGTCAAAGAGCCGCACAAATTATGCTCCAAATTTTTAGTCATAATTTGCAAACATTGGAACTTGGACATGTTAGAGGAATTGCAGGCCATTGAGTTAGCTTTTCAACGCATTTTAAACCATCTCAGTCAAATATCGAGAGAGAAAGTTATGATAAAAATACTGACGGCTGCTCAACTGTCACTCACTTGTCACTGGCCTAGAGCTCAAGCAACTGGTTGACGTCCAAGATTTTTTTTTTCTTCAAACAATTGATTTTTCAATCCATTTTCATCCAAACATTTTCCTCTATATATATATATAAACGTCCAAAAGTATGTTGAATCTATTTTTTCATAGAGATCATTACTTTGAAGATCCAAAACACATTCTTTGATTTCAAGATTCAGCCACCATATTATTTAAGCCATAAATTCATCCAAACTTAGATTTGTTGATAAAGCCATATTATTTCATAATAAACCACCAATCAAAACACACGAGATATTTTGATCAAACACCAAAACACCTAATCCACCATACATAAGTTGATACCAGGGATTGGGAACTGTTGCAGAAATAAAAATTCAGAAGGACTATTGTGAGGTACAGAGTCGGGATCTAGTGTTAGGACATGCAATCCAAGAGGGTTAAGGTATATAAGTTTGCTTCGATTGAGGTCAGAGGTTCTACTAGGTAGACAGGTCTGGGCAGTACTATAAGTTTGCTTTGATTTATAGTATATTACTGACCGGCAAAGTGCCATAAATTTTTACCCAGTTGGAATTTCTCTGTGATCATCTTTGATGTTCTTTATTGCTTTAGTTATTGATTGTGGCATTCAATTCATAGGGTAATTGAATTTGATTAACTAATCACCTAGAAATAATTAAAAAGTGACGTGTTGCTTTAATTATGTAACTCCACATGCTGGGTCTAAATATTCGATAAATTTGAAATTTCATCTTGAATTGAAAGACACTAGACATGTGCTTGAACTATAAAGAAATCTAATTTCCTTAGGTAGATTAGATGAAGAATATGACATAAAAATTCACAAAGGTTTTATAAAACTGAATCTTGATTTTATAGTTATTCTTTCCTCTCCCAAAGTTAATGGAATATACATCTTGCAAGCTGAACCTTTAGTTGGTCACAGCTCTGAAAATGTAACTTTTGGTTCTAATAAGTCTTTAATTTGGCATAAAAGATTAGGCCACATTAGTGAAAAGGGACTACTCATTTTAAATAAACTTGGATGTTTTGGAAATGATAATGTTGAAAAGCTGAAGTTTTGTGAAGACTGTGTTATTGGACAACAGAAAAGATTACCTTTTAAATCTGGAATTCATAAATCCACCTCTGTTTTGGAGTATCTACATGCTGACCTATGGGGTCCAGTATCTATAAATACACTAAGTGGATTTAGATTCTTTTGAAATAAAAATCTGATACTTTTCAAAACTTCGGACAATGGAAATTAATGATTGAAAATCAAACTAACAAGAAATTCAAAGTATTTAGGACAGACAATGGCCTTGAATTTTTGTAATTTTGAATTTGATTCATTTTGTAAAGAAATTGAAATTCTAAAGCACAGAACTATAACATACACCCCCTAAGCATGTTACATTATTTGAAAAGGTCAGATGCATGTTACTCAGTACTGGTCTCTCTAAATTCTTTTGAGGTAAAGTTTTTAAAACTGCCATTTATCTTATAAATAAATGTCCATCAAGTGCTATTGACTTTCAAGCCCCTAAAAAATTGTGGTCTCGTAAGCCACAGATTATACTAAACCAAAAGTTTTTGGCTACACTACCTAATCTCATCAAAGTCCTGGCAAACTTGAACCTAGATCCATAAAAAGTGTTTTTCTGGGTTATGGAGAGCAAAACAAAAGATTATAGACTTTGGGTTAAGAGTCAAAATGGCTTCAAGGTCATCATCAGTAGAAATGTAATTTTCGATGAAAATGAACTCCTTAGCAGTATTTCACCAGAGTTAAAACCTCCTGAAACTGAAGTTGAGGAAATTATTTTGAGAAATCAAGAACAAAACCCTACTGATCACAATGAGTTGATTGAGGTAGAGTCTCCCCACTTTGAAATAAATCATGATCAAGTTGAATTTGAAAGTGAAACAGAATCTCAAGATATCGTTCTTGCAAACTATCAACTAACTAGATATAGAAGCAGAAGGAACAGATTCCCTTCAGTTAGAATCAGTAATGATGATTTTATAACTTTGTTTTCTACATTATTCTCCTTAAATTCTGAACCAACTACCATTCAAAAGGCAATTAACTGTACCGAATTAGCCTTTTGGAAAGAAGTCATGAAAGATGAAATGGATTTTTTGATTAAAAATAAAACTTGGATTTTGGTTAATAGACATAAAAACCAAAAGGTAGTGGACTATAAGGGAATTTTTAAAATAAAAGAAGGAGATTCTAATGAAAATAACAAAGGTACAAAGCAAGACTTGTGGCTAAATGGTTTTCCAGTAGAGAATGATTTGATTATAATGAAATATTCTCCCCAGCAGCAAAATACACTTCAATAAAAATTTTGCAAGCTTTGACTGTTTGTTTTAACTGAAAACTGGATCAGCTAATGTCAAAATTGCATTCCTTAATGGTGATCTTGATGAGGAAATTTACACGAGTCAACCAAAGGGATTTGAAGTAAGTTCAAAATTTGAAAATGTATGTCTGCTAAAGAAGTCTCTTTATGGCTTGAAACAAGCCCCAAGACAATAGTACAAAAAATTTAACTCATATGTTCAAGGTTTTGGTTTTGTTAATAGCAATTTTGATTTCTGTTTCTTTTACAAAAGGTTAAGAGGACCTGAATCTATTTACTTGTTACTATATGTTGAAGACATGTTGCATGCTTGCCATGATAGATCTGAAATAGATTTAATTAAGTCAAAATTGAAAGGATAAAAATAATTGCATCTTTATTTGAATCAATGCTCTTATGTGATAAAAATACTTGAAAGGTTTGCCATACTTGCATGTAAACATGTTTCACTGCCTATTGCTAATCATTTTAAACTATCAAATGAATAGTCACTTAAAACTGAGGATGGGTTTGAAAGAATGAAAAATGTAATTTATTCTAATGTATAGGGTCTATCATATATCTTATGATGTGCAATAGACCTGATTTAGCACATGGCATAAGCATTCTTAGCATATTTATGGCAAAGCCAGGTGAAACACACTGATTAGCTATTAAATGGATACTAAGATATTTGAAAGGTTCATCTGACGTAGGTTTGAAATTCAAAAGACACAATGAAGGCATAACTCTTAAAGGCTACATTGATTCTGATTTTACTGGAGATTTAGATAAAATAAGATCCACTGCATCCTATATTTTTTACTTTGTGTGATGGATGTGTTAGTTGGAAATCTCAATTGCAAAAGCTTTTTGCTTTATATTTCACAGAAGCAAAATATATTGCTGCATATGATATTGTTAAAGAAGATTTCTGGTTAAGGGGATTTTTAAATGAAATTTGTTTCAAAAATGAAATGTTTAGAATTTATACTAATAATCAATGTGTCAGTCACTTAAGTAAAAATCATGTATATCATGATAGAACAAAAAAGTTGATATAAAGTTTCACTTTGTGAGAAATATGGTTGAGAAAAATCCGATTAGTCTAGTAAAAATTTCTACTAAATACAATCATTCTGATCTTGGAACCAAAGTACCGCCTTTAAATAAGTTCAAAAACTACTTGAAGATTGTAAGTATCACTTGAAAGTTTGTGAATTTAGAATATCAAGTTGTATTGTTTTAAGTTTTCACTAACTTTGGTTATTTTTTCTTTTACAGGTAAATAAGAACAAATGAAACCAGTTGATTTCTGGGTTCACTAGTTAATACCAAGAATAGTTTAGCAAGGTGAAAATTGTTGTTTTTGGGCTTCCTCACTATTATTGGTATTGGGTTGTCATTATTGATAATGGGCTGCTACCTTTGGATTTGGGCTACTGGAATTGGACTTCCGGGCTTTGATAACTTGCACCTTATGCGACTTTTCATCTCTTAAGTGTGTGTGATCTGGCCCCACACATGACCACTTCTCAACTCCTGGATTTGATTGACTTTTGGGTTGATGTTTAAACTCCCAAACGCGTTCATTCATTGGATTGACTTTCTAAGGTTCTCTCTGATTTTTTGTACTTCTTCGTGATTCGATCTCTGTACTTCTTTGTGAACGTTCTTGGTTGTATTTGATGTACAAATTGAGAGATTGTATAGAGTATAGGTTGTTGTAATATAGAGAGGTGAAAGAAAAACGAATTCATACATTTGTAATATTCTTGGTTGATTCTAGTGAATTTGGAGCGTAATCTACTTTGTAGATGCTCAACTTGGTAATTAGACTTATTGGTTGAACATCCGGGTCCTTAGTGGCGAAAAAAATCCTTGTGTTCTTGGAGTTTTTACTCTCTACAATTTTATTCTTGCAAACAATTTTGTTTAATCCCTATTATCTTTACTGATTTAGGACCAGCAGCGTTCAAATAATTTTCTTTTTATCTTTCTGGTTTGTTCAAAGAATAGAATATTGTGGGTGTAATAAGCATAGATAATTATTTGTCTTACGATACCTTCGAGTTAAAAAGAAATTTTAAATAATTGTAACAAGTTTTCGTACAATCAAAAAATTCTATCTTTGGCATATGGTAAATTTCCCCACCTATTTTATTTTTTCTATTCTCTTAATATTTTCCGTGGACAAAGCAAGGAACTGTTCTCAATTTACTTGTACAACAACACTGAAAGATTGGTTATCAAAAATACTTTCTGGGGGGAATCTTTACTGACTACTTCTCCTAATATCCTCGATTTACCACATCATGAGGGTTTACTGGAGATCTCAATAGCTTGCTCGAAAATGCTGATATATCATTCTTTTTTACTTTACTCTACTCTTAATTTAGCTAGACCACTTCAGTATTCGATTAGCTGTTCTTGGTAGACCATAGGAAGGGATGCCAATAGCTGATTTCACATTTATCCCAAAGCTGATTAATGCAATAGGCAATCACATTTTAAATGAGATTCCAAACAGGGAGGAGGTCCGAAAGGCAGTCTTTGATCTTAATAGTGACTGCATGGCTAGAACCGTGGTTATACAACTGCATTTTTCCACTCTTGCTAGGAAATAGTAGGTGATGATTTTTTTCGGGGTTCTTCATCATCTTGAGGATTTTCAGCAACTAACAATGTTCTTATTCTGAAGGTGGAAGTGGCAAGAAAACATGAGGAATTTCGTGAAATCAGTTTGTGCTGTTAACAAAGTGATTTTTCGAATTTCATGGCAACGAGATTTTAATCTAGTGTTGGGGAAAATAATTTTAGATAATCGTACAAATATTACACTTTTTGGGCTATCAAACGTGGCTTTTGGGAGTACTATTATGAGATTGATACTTAATTATCCGTGTTTGTTGATTAGTTTAGGAGAAAACTCGGTATTGGACAACATCGGATGACAAAGAATAAGAATAGATACAAAAGGATGAAATCGGAGGAAATCTGAATTCTAGGGACCAAAATATAAAGTTTGGAAGATGAAGGGTCTCAAATACATTATTAAAGGACTTGGGATAAACGAGAAAGTAGATTCATGCATCAAATTGCAAGATCTAAAAAAGTACTAGTTGTAGCCTGAATATACTGCGATCGTAACACATCAGTTTAACAAAGCAATAGCCAAAAAAATATATATGTTGCGATTGCAACCCACATTTGGTTGCATTGCATGGTGATGTCGCGCGGAAAAATATGGCTCTCCTAATCATATTCAATTACCAACTCCTATCAACTTTGGCGCTCGATTTTAGACCTAAATATAGGTCTATAAATAAGACTTCTTCGTATTGATTCAAGAGAGAGACTAGTGAATATGTTCTTGTGGTTAATTACACATCCATATATATATTAATATTTAAGGATTTGTGGCTCCAATTTGGGATTTTGAAGGTTGAAGACACCAATTAGCGAAGAAATTTACATTCAGTCAAGGAGCAGTTTGAAGATTAATTGTTGGGAATTCGGTGTCGAAGAATCACAATTGATTGGATTACTTTCTTTCTTCATTGTATTGAATCTGATGATTTTTCATCTTTTCATTATTTAATTTCACAATTATGAGTGACTAAATACTTTATTGATAGGATGAACGACGTAGCTTAGATTAATTTTTATTTAATTCAAAATATTTCATGTAACTTTGATTATGTGTTAATTGCTTATTTTTTTATTTAATTTCATGATCGCCAATTGCTTTTTTTAGGGACAATATTGAGATTGAAATAAGATATACTTGTTTAGCTCCTACAATAAGTAACATAAGTTTCGATAAGAGATTTCTTATAGCTTATGCAATCATAATTAAATTAATACAATTTAATGAATATTTTACATGTGTAATGAATTTATATAGGAATATAGTAAATTAGGGAATATGAGTAGGATTAGTTTTACTCAAGAGCAATATTATTAGTTAAATTTGGTTAATTCGGTTGTTAACACATAAAAAAGGAGCTGCTTGAATTTGGATCGAATGAATATTAGATAACCTAACTAAAATCGAAATTTCTAACCACTTAATTCCGAAAGTTCTTCACAAACTCGTAAGCTTCGTTACATTTAGATAATTTTAGTATATTTTTACTTAAAACCTAATTCTTGATTTGGTAATTGGTTACTACTTTGTCTCATTGGGTACGATATTCGGATATATAATTCACTATTATTACTTGTCACGATTCGTACACTTGTGAAAATAGTCGACCAATAACCAAAGTGAATTCATGCTGGGTCGCTTGATTTCTGACAGTATCCTACTTGCACAAGAGTTATTTTATGACCTAGATAAACGATGTAGAGGACTACACGTTCTTTTTAAACTTGACATGGCAAAAGCCTATGACAAAATAAGCTGGAAATTTTTATTAAAAATGTTATGAGCGTTTGGTTTCTATGAGTATTGGAGGAGAAAGAAAAAACTTAGGATTCAAAATAATTGGGTCTCGATTCAAGTAAATAGGGAATATGAAGGGTTATTTAAATCCACACGTGGCATTAAACAAGATGCTTCATCTTCTCCTTTAAAAATTTAGTATCATGAACTTCTTCATGGTGAGAGCATCACGATTCTATATGATCTTGTCTTTAAAAGACATATATGAATCAGACAACGAACATAACAAAATCAAACCAAAATCCTCTTCATGATATTTAACCTTCAAGATTTTCAAATCAACGACGATTTCCTCAAAAACAGCTATGTGATCTTCAAGGGATATACCTTCTATCATACGATGGAGAATATAGACGCTACTTCAAATTCAATTTGTTATTTAAATACTTCGTCATACATAATTGCTTCAATTTCAACCATAATGTAGTAGCGGTGTTCTCCTTCAAAACATCTAGAAAAATATTATTTGAAAGATGAATATGAATCTGTGAGGACCTTTCAATCCTTATGTTGTTTCTCTTCTCGCATCCAAGTTGCGGATATCTTGTCAAATCACATTTAGGTTGTGGACATCTTGTCACATCCCAATAATGCATAATTCAAATCCATCTGAGAAAACACTGTTTGCATCTTTACCTATCACAACAAAAATCTTGTGCTGTGATCCAAAAGCGGAATATCATACTTTATGGTTGCCATCACAAAAGATCAAGATGTGCTCTTGACTTGATCGAACATTGCTTTGATACCACTTTGTTGTTATATGAGGATGAACATATGTCACAATCGAAGTAAATATCATAAATACATAAGAACAAAAGATAATTGGAGGAGGGAAAGAGAAATCATTAAAAGATGGAGAAATAATACAAAGATTTTGTATTTACAAATTTGTCTAGCTTGTTTAAATCACAATGAAAAGCTAACTATATATAGAGAACGTTTCAAATCCTAGATGGAAAAAATGCTGAAAATGTGTAAAAAACATGAAATGAACCTAAGCCAAATGACATTACTGCTTGAGCAACAGGCTGAAGACAAGCAAGCCCCAGCTCCTTGTTTTGATCGCTCAAGCATGAGTCCATATATTGACATCTTCAACTTCAACACAAATTTCAAACTCTCAATTGAAATTCAACTAGAATTGTCAAATAGATTTCGAATAGGAATCTCAAATAGCATTTCAAATAGAATTCGGGTCATACCCTAATTCTAACATGCACAAAATATTGGAGGCATTATGAGTTACTTTTTAGTTTTGATAGAGCACGGAAGACTGAATTTAGTACATATAGCATTTACAACTAATTCAATTGGGCCAAAGGTTGTAGGAATGGGCATATTCTGGTGTTGATTCTTTATTTCTACAATTTCATTTATGCAGCTTGAGTGAAATGAAGCATAGCATCGGGGTATCAAGGTGGATGACAGCAAAGTAATTTGGTAGGGGAACAATTTTCTTTATAAATTACACGATGCGAAATTGATTAATTACAATGTATGTAAGGCTTATAGAAAGGTGGTAAATGATATGAGCATAAAGATCTTTCCGAAATCAAAGAGAAAACTAGCCATAGTCATGTGGCATAAACTGAAGGACGGAGAAGTGAAAATAAATTATGATGGGTGTCAAGGGGAACTTGGGTGCTACATCTGGTAGTGAGGTTTTAAGGGATGAAAATAGGACTATGATCTTGACATTTTGTGAAATTTATGGGGTCACTACAAACACTGAGAAAGAATTACATGCGCCTGGATTAGGTAACATGATGTGTTAGAATTTATGTGTAACCCAAATTCCTTGTTTGAAGTATTGAAAAATTCTAATTGAAGTACACGGTAAGGATAATTCAATTTGAAATGCTATTGAAGTCTTATATCAAGTTGAAATTCTATTTTAAAAGTCCAATGGGAGTTGAAAATGGCTCAGAAGCGTCGACACGCTGCCGACGACAACGTATCGATGTCCGATACGTGTCGGTGTATCGGACATCGATACGCCTCCGACATGTCGCTGACGCGTGTCGGAGTCACTTACAGCATGTCAGAGGCTTAGGTGGGCAACCGACGAAACTGAGAAGGCGAAAAAAAGAAGGAAAAGGGAATGCAGTTGGCTGAACTGAGAAGGCAGAAAAAAGAGAGAAAAAAGAAGGAAAAAGATAAGGCAGCAGGCGAAACTCTGGCAGCTTGGAGAATGAAGAAGGAAGAAGAAAGAGAAGGAAAGAAAAAGAGAGAAGAACCCTGGACTGTGTAGAATTGACGTCTGTGGAAAGAAAGGAAAGAAAACTACATAGTAGAGGTGGCTGAAATGAAAAGTCATCATTTTTATCAATAAAAATTGAAATTGTAGGGCCCACCACTATAAAGAAAGCCATGTTGTATACGTTTTGTGTCTTTTTCAATAGGCCATAGCTGTATTTTTTTTTATAAAATAATATACAATATTTTGTTTGAATAAATTTGTACTATTTTACCCTTCAACAAACAATCAAACTTGTATAAGAACACTCACACTTCTTCCTCGCTAATCAGGGCCAAAAATTGGCATAGAATTTCAGAAAAAATCTATTTAAGTTTAACTTTGTTATTTCATCTTTTTAAAACATTTCATGAATCCATATTTGAAGAATCATTTGCACGATCAAGAAGAAGATATTTTTTCAAGTTTTGGGTAATATCACTCCTATCTTATTTTAAGTATTTGAAATATTTTTTTTTTTAAGTTATGAATGGTAATGTTATGGATGATGATTTGTCTAAACCTCTTTGAAAATATGTTACAAAACTTGATAAATTTAATGAAAAGGGTGGTAACATTCTTTGACAATGCAATTTTTGTAATGCAACTAAGACAAGTTCATACACAAGAGTAAGAGCACATTTGTTAAAATTACAAGGATATGGAATTGGGGTTTGTAGAAAAGTAACTATGAAAGATATATGTGAGATCCAAAAAATGGAAGATGAAGCCAAGTTAAGAATGCAAACTAAGGCGGGGAAAAGAGTGTCATTGTCATCGGATAATATGGGTTCTAAGGATTGTTATGTTTTGGAGGAAAGGAAAAGAAAAAATAGTGCAATAGAAAATGCTTTTAATATGACAACACGTGACCAATTGGATTTAAAAATTGTTATAATGTTTTATTCAAGAGGTTTGCCTTTTAATCTTGCAAGAAATCCTTATTACATTAGTTCTTATACTCTTACTTCCAATAGTCGAATTTCGGAGTATTTGCCTCCCGGTTATAACAAGTTGAGAACTACTCTTCTTCAAAAAGAGAGAAAAATGTGGAAAGGTTATTAAATCCAATTAAGGGCACATGGACGGAAAAAGGAGTTACCATTATAAGTGATGGATGGAGTGATCCACAAAGAATGCCACTAATTAATTTTATGACGGTGACTGAGAATGGACCAATGTTTTTAAAAGCGGTTTTGTTCCGGTGAAATAAAAGATAAATATTTTATTGCTAACTTGATGAAGGAGGTTATAAATGAAATTGGTCATGAAAAGGTGGTTCAAATAATAACCGATAATACTCCAAAATGCAAAGGTGCCGGGCAAATAATTGAATTGGAGTATCCTCATATTTTTTGGACACCATGTGTTGTACACACACTAAATCTTGTTTTGAAGAACATTTGTGCCGCAAAAAATGTTGAAAACAATTTGATCACATATGAGGAATGCAATTGGATTACTAATCTTCATGATGATGTAATGATTATAAAAAATTTTATCATGAACCATTCCATGAGACTGGCAATGTTTAATGAATTTGTGCCTTTAAAGTTGCTTTCCGTAGCGGAGACACAATTTGCTTCTATTATTGTCATGTTAAAAAGATTTAAGAATATCCAACGTAGTCTTCAAGCTTTGGTTATTAGTGAAAAATTGTCACTTTATCGAGAAGATGACATAACGAAGGAAAATTTTGTAAAATTGAAAGTGCTTGATGATCTTTTGTGGAACTCTATAAGTTATGTTCTTTCCTTCACTTCTCCCATTTATGACATACTTAGATTTTGTGATACGGATAAACCTTGCCTTCACTTGATTGACGACATGTGGGATACAATGATTGAGAAAGTGAGAGGAATAATTTATAGGCATGAGAAAAAAGTTCAAGAAGAGGAATCATCATTCTACAATGTTGTTCATCGGATACCTATAGATCGTTGGAACAAAAATAACACTCCACTGCATTGCTTGTCTCATTCTCTAAATCCAAGGTAATTTTTAAATCTATTCATACATTTATTGTTTATTTACATTTTCATAATATTTAATATTTTTAGTTAGTTATTGAATGAATTGTCATTTCTTTAATTTTTTTTTCTCTTGTTTAGGTACTATAGCGAGGAATGGCTTAATGAGGATCACACTCGCCTTACTCCACATAGAGATGTAGAGATTTCAAGAGAAAGAATAAAATGATTTAAGAGGTACTTGTCAAATGAAGAGCGTAATATGGTGAATAAGGAGTATGCCAAATTCTCAACAATGAAAAATGACTTTGGTGATTTTGAATCCATCCATGATCGTTACCGCTTGGACCCAAAGACTTGGTGGGTTATTTATGGTGCTTGCATACCTATGCTTCAAAGTTATGCCTTGAAATCATTGGGGCAACCATCTTCTTCATCGTGTTGTGAGTGAAATTGGAGTAGTTATTCCTTTTTGCACTGTCTTAAACGAAATAAGCTAACTCCAAAACGTGCGGAAGATTTGGTTTTCATCCATAGCAATCTTCATCTCTTGTCAAGGAGGAGTGTGCAATACTCACAAGGAGAGACTAAAATGTAGGATATCAGTGGAGATGAATTTGATACATTTGAGTTCTTGAAGTAGCTAATTTATCTGTAAACGAACCGAAATTGGAGGCGATAGTATTTACGGATAAAGACGTTGAAGAGATTCAAGATGAATGAAATGTCAAGTTTAATTTCTATTTATTATTATATATATGATTCAATAAGTATAAAAAATTATTACTTTAGACTATAAAATTAAAATAACCTTAAAAAAATTGTAATCAACGTGTCGGTGACGTATTTTGTCGGAACTTTTTTAAAAAATCGCGTGTCGGTGTATCGTGTCGGACACTCGTGTCCATGTCGGTGTATCTTAGAAAATTAGTATTGGACGTAAAGAAGAGTTCAGGATGGAGAAAACGATTTGAAAACAAATTATTATTTCCGTGCAGAACACTCGATGCCGGGCTCAGATGTGGCTTTGCGTGTTCCGATTTTTCTCTCTTTTTTCGTTTTGGACTCAATTTTTTGACATCCTACTTTATCAACAACTCTACTAGGAAGGTTTGGATATTCCCTATATGTTCCTTATAATATTAGGCTCTTTTATACAATTTTATAAGTGTGAGAAAATATATTACTAGAATTATAGGATCCATTATAATTTTCTCTCTTCTCCATCATTCTTGAGTTAATAAAATTTCTTAATTCCTCTGTCATATTTCTTGTCTTTATTATTCTTTTACTTGATCTAATTCTTCATTATTTGTCATATAATATCAACAATTCTTCCAGTGGTTGGTTCATCAAGTGGTATTCAAACAATACATAATTCTTGTATTTTCAACATTGCTAGCAGCGATCCGAGCATATTAATATTTCTTTTAACAAGATATATTTTGATTATTTCATAACAAATAGTATCAGAGATATTATGGTATCTTGTTTATTTCACAACAAGAGGTATTAGAGCCTAGGTTCAGCAGTATCGCAAGAGCGCGGGGTTTAATTTGTTTGAGGTTTTTGTTCATGATGGTTTCCATGAAGTATGACATTTCGCTTTTAGATCAGAGTACTAGATTTTCTCTATGGTAGGTTAAGATATGTGCAATACTCGCACAACTGGAATTGGGTGATGCATTTCTAGGAATTGACAAGATGCCTACAACTTTGACCATGGATGAGAAATTACGGAAGGATAAGAAGGCAGTTTCTAACATTGATCTTCATCTATCGAATACTATTCTTCAGGACGTTTTGAAAGAGGTTTTAGCAACTGCTCTATGGTTGAAGTTGGAGCAATTGTGCATGATTAAAAGTCTGATAAGGAAGTTGAACCTCAAACAGCGTTTATACTCTCATCGAATGGCAGAAGGAGGATCATTTAACTGTATTTAAAGAGATCGTTGCTGATTTGGAAACTTTGGAAGTAGAGTATGATGAAGAAATTTTGGTCTTGATCTTATTGTGTTCTTTGCTCTGTTCGTTTTCTTCATTTAGAGACACGGTCTTGTATAGTCATGATACTCTCACCATAGAGGTGATATATGATGATCTATATTCAAAAAAAAAAAAAAGCATTTGGTTTCTGAGGTCAGAGATGGAGAAGGCGTTGTTACTCGTGATGGTTCTGGAAGTGACAGATCTAAGTCTAAGTTCAGTAATTAGATTTGTAACTACTGTAAGAAGAAGTGGCACATGAAGAAGAATTGCTACAAATTACAGAATAAATAAAGGATGGCTGCAAATAGGAATGGGAAGCAATCAGATACCTCCCAGAAAACATTGATGGAGATCTCTTGGTTATTTCTGACATTGAGTCTAAACTAGAGGAGGATTTGATTCTTGATTCAGCATATGTGTTTCATATATATCCTAATAAGGAATTGCTTAATACATATGAAACAATTTTCAAAGGTGTCGTCATTATGGGAAACAACGCACCTTGTCAGATTGTTGGAATTGATAGGTCAAATTGAAGCTATTTGATGGGACAATTAAAATACTTGGTCACGTTCGACATGTTTTAGATTTGAAGTAGAATCTCATCTCGTTGTCTATCATTGATTCAAAGGGTTATGAGTTATTTGGTGGATGTGGAGTTTTGAAGGTTTGTATGGATGTCCAAGTTGTATTGGAGGGACAAAAAAATTTAGTTATACATCTTGCAAGGTCGTGCAGAATTTAGAAGAGTGAACTAGCATAGGTTCAGTACCGTGGTGGACATTCAGTTTGGTACAATACATTTAGGAACTCATAAATGGTCGAATTTGAAGAATAAAGCTCAATCGAGTTCTGGAGAATAGATAATGCCACTTTGTCAACATCACATGCGGTGTCATTGTATTCAATTGCTATGGATGAACCCAATGGAAAAGGGTATATGGATGCTAATTTGTTTAGCATGCTTTCAGCGTAGTAGAAGGTTTACAATCCAGTAAAGGGCCTTCTTTAAAAGCATTTGGGTTTGATTCTGCTTTTGAGTGTGTTACAGCCCAGTTTGGTAAATTATAAAATTTTTATGTTTTTCAGGAATCTGAGATAATTTTATAAGAGTAGTGATTGGATTTATTGGAAGATGTGGAGTATTGTGTTTTGTTGGAGCAATTAATTTTTTTTATTATTGTTAAAGACGCATGTTCATTTTTTGGTGGAATTCGTGTCAAGGTGGAGATTGTTAAAATTT
The DNA here is from genome assembly GCA_903798255.1 of Fraxinus quadrangulata. Taxonomy (NCBI): domain Eukaryota; kingdom Viridiplantae; phylum Streptophyta; class Magnoliopsida; order Lamiales; family Oleaceae; genus Fraxinus; species Fraxinus quadrangulata. The sequence goes on from CAIGRB010059042.1 coordinate 48,084, forward strand.
TGGTGTGACCCGAATTCCTTGATTGAAGCATTAAAAAATTCTAATTGAAGTGCACGTCAAGGATAATTTAGTTTGGAATACTATTGGAGTCATATGTCACTATTTTGAAAGCTCATTGGGAGTTGGAAATTGGTATTGAACTTGAAAAAGAGTTTGGAATAGAGAAAACAATTTTAAAAAAAAATCGGACAGAACAATCGGCGTCGGGGCGCCTCGAATGTAGCGTCGCGGCGCCCACCTTGCATGCTCCGATTTTTCTCTCATTTTTCGTTTTAAACTCGATTTTTTGACACCATACTTCATCAACAACTCTACTATGAAGATTTGGGCTTCCCCTACATGTTTCCTATAAATATTAGGCTCTTCTATACAATTTTATAAGTATAAGAAAATAGATTATTGAAATGATATGATCCATTGTAATTTTATATTTTCTCCATTATCCTCGAGTCAATAAAATCTCTTAATTTATCGTCATATATCTTATCTTTATTATTCTTTTGCTTGATCTAATACTTTATTATTTGCCATATAATTTCAACAATTCATTCTGGTGGTTAGTTTCATCAAGTGGTATTCAAACAATACATAATTCTTATATTTTCAACATTGTTAACAGCGATCCGAGCATATTAATATTTCTTTTAACAAGATATATTTTTGTTGTTTCATAACAAGTGATATCAAAGATATTCTGGTATCTTGTTTATTTCACAACATGGTGGCCCACGGGCTTGCATCTATAACTACCCATTCTTCAATTAGATACGACTGAATTGATTAAAGGTCAAATTTTCTTTCCCATGATGCTCATGGCGATTTAATGAAGTATTTTTGCTTTTGGTTTCAATGGAATCTACCTTAAATCTAATGAAGCCTATATGTAGGCACTCACCAAGGACATGTGGAGTAAGCTCCACAGAGGATAGAATGACACGTCACTAAATATTGAGCTCATGTGGGGACATGTGTTGAGATTTGGCATAAGGTACATTTTGGGATGAAGGAAACGCTCGAGATCTTTCATAAGGAGGAGATTGGTTCGAGTTTAATTAAGGAGAGCCCAACCTATTTTCACGGGGTCCTTTCGACAATACTGTAAGGTTTCCTAAGAATGGCGATGATTCAATTAGTCTAGTGGAATTCAAACAACCTAATACTCATAGTCGCTAGGGTAGAACCTCAACCACCAATGGACGAAAAATACATGAAGAGGCGAGGGTTATTAGAAAAAGTAGATGGTTGAGATAAAGCACCACGATCTACTAAAGTTGATTCAAAATGGGGTTAAGTTCGACCGTATGTGGTAAAGCTCAACTGAATGGTGTTTGAGCTTGGTCGAATGGTGGATGAGCCACAACGTCGAAGTTAAGTTGAATGAGTTTGAGCTCGATCGAAGGTGAGCTTAACTGGGTATGATCGAGTTCAACCATGGTGAGTTTCTTCTGGTTTTGGCTAGTTGGGCTGTCTCGTCTATTGAGCTCTACCAACCTTGAACGTGGCTAGGTACATCGATGGCATCGGTTTCTACGATGATCAAGGCAACAAATATCGTTGCAACCATTAATTTTATCATTTGGAGTCATTAATTGGGGTTTGTGCAAAACTCTTCTATCATTGTCGACAAAAAAATATTTCTACACCACCCTATCATTGTGTCAAGAGGCTATATTTGCCAAACAAACTTTCAATCTCATATGAGATTAAGCATTCTGTTGAGAATATGTCCAACATTTAATATTCGAAGAGGCTTGTTGGACAAATGGAATTTCCCTCAAGCTATATCGATAAAAGTTGTATTCGATCTGTGTGGATATAGCTAATAACAAGTTAACGATATACAAAAACTATCATTGTTTTGAAATTTCGGAAAATAAAGTAAAAAGACAAAAGAAACCAAATTACAAAAACAAGAAAAATCCAATAGCCAATAAAAATCCATGGCTCCAAATTGAACAAACCAAATTATGTACCCCCATTTGAATCCCTCTCATTTTATGGAGTGGGAATTAGATCAGTCATTAGAATTTGTACTTGATTCATATAGCTCCTGGATCCTCATAATATGGCAAGTGGCCGCATTTTTTAAATGGTCTAGTCAACTCCTCCAATCACCATATAAGCCTAACTTATTAATTATTCATCACAACTGTGTTTTCAACATTATAAGACAAAACACCTTTCATTTCAAATTTTAAAAGTAGGATTTTTTTTCGGATTATTCCAAATGTACAGAAATTTTTTTACAGAAGTTTTACAACTCCTCACATGTCTGGGGTCTACCAGATTAAAAAAATGAAAAAAAAACCACCCCCAACTGTATTGTGAGTGTCTGTGAAACTACACACCCCCCATTTTTTCTGTAAGAGTAGCATTGCTCTTACGGTTTTCATTTCTGTGTACCAACAAACACAGTGTAAGCAATTCTGTATTTAAAAGATCTTTCCTTTTTGGTAACCCTAGAATTTCTAAATTTAAATAATCAATTCTTTTCATAAACTATTCATTTTAGACCGAAATTGGCTCTGATACCAGATCTAAGAATATTTGGGTATTCTTCTCAACGGTTTCTTTGTTGACAATCTTTCTTTTTCTTTTACCAAAGTAGAAGGAGTAAATCAAAAAATTACCTTTGATATTAGGAAATACAAAGGAATAACGAAGAAGATACAAGACTTACAAGAAAAATATGTTTTCCATCAAGGATTCTTAAGTATACTATCAAGAGTAAATAAAATAATTGTAAGTATAAACTATAAAGAAGTGAAACTACCCACCCCCCATTTTTTCTGTAAGTGTAGCATTGCTCTTTTTTTTTCATAGACTTTTGGACAGTCTATTTTCAGACCTCCCAAACAAGTTATGGGAATTTGGACAAATCCCCCAAGACCTATTTGGGTGGTCTGTCTTCAGGCATTCCAGACCCCGTTAACAAATAATATATATACTGTGATTTATTCATAGATTTAAATTTATTTAACACAATAAAAAAAATTTGTTTAAATCTTTGAATATTAAATCTAAAAACACATTATCCATCAATATTATAAACAAAAAAATTTAGAATTTAACCAAATAAAATAAAAAAAAAACCTTGAATATTGAGATGGAGATGATGAAGAAACCTTGAAAAATCGATTTATGGTATGAGAGATTTTCAAATTTATAACATTCTTCAAATTCTCAACATTCAAAATGGGGGTGAAATGGGTATTGTGATTTTTTTTTTTTAAATTTTACTTTTATTTATTTTTACTCAAAGGTCATTGTGAAGAAGTCATCAGATCAACCGACAATCTCATCCAAGATTAAGCATTGTATTGAGAATATGTGCAACATTTAATATTCGAAGAGGCTTATTGCACAAAAGGAATTTCACTCAAACTACAATTGATAAAAGTCGTATCCAATCTGTGTGGATGTAGGTACTAACTAGTTAACCATACACAAAAATTATCATCATTTTGAAATTTCTGAAAATAAAGTAGAATGACCAGAAACCAAATTACAAAAACAAGAATAATCCAATAGCCAATATAATTCCATGGCTCCAAAATGAACAAACAAAATAATGTGCCCCATTTGAATCCCTCTCATTTCTAGGAGTGAGAATCGGGTCGGAGTCATTGGAATTTGTACTCGATCCATATAGCTCCTGGATCCCCATAGTATCATCATTGGCAAGTTCCACTTTCCTCATACCCGAAGAAATAGTCGGGTACATAATAGCCGCTTCATCGGAGCTATGACCCAACCCGAGTATGTGCCCGATTTCATGAACCGCAACCGACTCCAGATCCACGGCTGATAGTGGCGAAGCCTTGATAAAATCACCGTCCATCACCCAATTCTCGTCACCGTCCAAATGAAACAGCCCCGACGGCGGCGAAAATGCGTGTGCTAACGTCCCCAAAATGCCGTCGAACGCCTCGCCGTCGCCATGATCTCCACTGAAGAATCCGATCTTGATGTCCGCCCTTAGGAACGACGACGTTTCAGTGAATGTTAACGGCGTTACTTCCGACCAACGTTCGAATGCTCGTCCAAATAGGCTTTTGACATTCTCCGGCAGCTGATTATCGGGCAAGAATGAATATGTTAATTCAGTCTTACTCGCCGGCCAGCTCGGTTTGTTAGGGAAAAACGAGTAATGCGCCACTGTATGAATCGTAGAATTCGTCTTGGGTTTACCAGAATTCATCGTTGAAGTGCCATTGATAACATCAGGATTTCCGCATCTGGGTAGTACAATGTGCTTCAATGTTTGTACATCTAGTTCACCAGTGTTGTTCAGATTGAAGTTAATCTGATACATGTTGACTGCTGATTCAAGAATTTCATCAAAATCATCTGTAAAATTTGCTGATGAAGACGAACTAATATACCCAAATCGTTGAAAGTAGTTCTTGAGTTTTGCTAATCCGTTTACTTTCTGACCTTTGTGGGATCCCAGAAACTGGCTAAAACCGTCCCATAGTGTTGTATTTGGGATCAAAGAAGTTGGGATTGAAGTAATGTTGGAGAAGAAATGGGCTGAAATCGGAGTAACTGTGAAGAACAATACAAAAATAAATAGAGAAAGTTTCATCTTGTTTTAGAGAGCGTCCAGGTTTGAATGGATCTCAGATTTACGAAATTGCTCAGATACCCATTACGGGTTTATAAATATATTTTCTAAAATCACTTTTTAACCACACACATTTATCTAAGTTACTTTTCAACCACATATTTTACCTCGAAAATATCACATTCTTTATTTATTTATATAAAAATATTATCAGACGGATTGTCTTAAGGTGTTATTTTGATAATTATTTTGACCATTCAAAAAAGTGAAAAGAACATTAAAACTTAACAAAATGAAAAGTATAATAATACGATTTTAGATTTGAAATGGGCCCTACTCGCAAAAACTTATAATTATAAATTCAGTACAATCACATAAGTAACTCGAGAAAAATGAAGCAGGTCCTATGGAAAGTCGTAGTTGGGGAAACTATGGAAACCACTGTAGTTACTACTGTCCACACTAATGTACCTATCATCATGAGTTTCATCAAACGAGAATTGTGGGTGATAAGGCTCGTCCACGAGGTACGGCCTGAAAGTGCACAAAAAACAACTTTAAACGATAAAACAAGTTTAATATAATTAGTATTTATACAACACTCAACAAAATAATGAGTAAATCGAGTTTAAAATACCTAGACTTAAGTGTGGGACAAGTTTTTCTATCGTGTCCATTACGACCACATGCACCGCAATTTCTGCTAGGCTGAGACATCACTTTCTCATTCCCTGACTTAAGCCGCTTTCCGCACCCTTTAGTCCTAACAGGATTTGGATCGACAACAACCCGAGTCTCGTCACGGCTCTGGCTTCTATTCCTACTCATTCCAACATCTCCTCCATCGTCAATCTCTTTTGCCCGTATTTTGAGACCCCGAAACTCATCCATGAGGAAGTTGCTGCGAGCGTCCATTAAAGCGCACTCTTCGACCAATTCTGATGCCATATAAGTCAACATTCCATGCCTTGATAATAATAACTTTCCATGTGACACACCATCTCCTAAATCATATATAGGGTCAACTTTCGCATTCTTTGTCCACCTCCGAAGTATATACTTATTTGATAAAAGCATCACTTGTTTTTTCTTCATAAAGGAAAGCATGTGACAACATGATATCCAACAAAATCAAACATCCATTACTCTCTCTGATCTCTGGCTGCTGGACATCCCTGCTGCGAAGACGTGTATAACGTACGCTGGCACCCATCGACTCCGTATTTCATAAATGCTTTGGAGCCATTTATTACTCCCTAACTCCATGGTTTCCATCACCTTGGTCCAACGGTGCTCGAACTCCTCCGCGGACTCTGATTTTCTAATGATATTTACCAATATGTGGTACTGATCCCTATACAACATGACACTCATCTTTTCGGAGAACTTATTCAAAATATGCCACAAACAATATCGGTGCAATGTACTAGGAAACACTACTCTAATAGCTCTAGAAATTGCACCATCATGATCAGTGATAATCACCTCCGGGACAGCTTGGCTAAGCATAGCTTCAATGAACTTTGAAAAAAACCAAACAAAAGACTCTATTTTCTCATCGCTCAACAATCCATACCCAAACAAAATAGTCTGGCGATGATGGTTAACCCCAACAAATGGAGGCAAAATCATGGAGTACTTGTTCGTATTGTATGTCGTGTCGAACACAACTGCCTCGTCGAAATAGGCATATGAGCTTCTAGATTCACAATCAGCCCAAAAACATCGAGTGAAGATACCATTCTCGTCAGTCTGTATGCATAGAAGAAGTTGGGGTTCTTCTCTTGCTCCAAACTGAAATGCTCAATAAGTGTCTCGGTATCGTAACCCAGCAGTGCTTGATTGACATCTCTTTGATGATTCCTGATATCTTTCTCTACAAGCCCCATTGATGATGGACCACTTGCATCTATCTCCATTAGTCATACGTGCTGACACGTGGGAATATTCGCCTCAGAAAACTATTGGACAAGTGCCTTTTTTGCAGCAGACACATTTCGATGTGATCGTAAAAAATGAATCTTGCTATGTGTAGTAAGGGGTGATTATGCTCCTCCACAAAATGGCTGACTGCCCACAAATTTCCAGTTTGTTGTTTCACCACTGAAAGTCTAGCAAGACATCCACACCGTGTATTTCCACGATTTCCTTCCCCTATACGTTGAACAAAATTTTTAATCCTCATCTGGTAGGTATTGTTTGTCTTTCCTTCATTGGAGCACACAAGCAATTTCCAGACAATCTCATTGGTTCCCTTTTTCCTTCTACTGTTGTGTACTCGTGTACTAAACCCCGCTTCTTTCACATATTGATTGTAAAAATTAAATGCATCGTCGGGTGTTTCAAACTGTTGACCAGTTTTAGGAATTGAACCAATGGTAACTTAGGGAACAAACATATTGTCATCACCTTCCATTCCTAATGGAAATTAACAGATAACATATATCAATGTAATGAACAAAGTTTGACACCTAATATTTTAGCCTCTGCTTGGTAAACTAGTTTACGAACAAGTTTATAAATAATGAATTTCCCATATCATTTTTAAACCACACATATTTCTCAAACTATTTTTCTACCACATATTTTATTTCTAAAACATCATATTCTTTGTTTATAAGTAAAAAAAAAATTAACAAACATAGGCTTAATTTAGTATTCTCACTTGAAAAACATAAAGAAATTTAAAAATCCATTGAATAAATATTCATGCTCCATATATATAGTGTTCATGTCATTATTTGTCAATTATTTAAGTTAGAATACATGATAAAATTACCACCTAAAATTATAATTTTTTAATACTAGCCAAAATTTTAGCCATTATGGAACAATTTTAAAAAAATAAAAATAAAATATGTTGGGTACCTGTTGTAAAAATGGCGGAGGTCGCTGAGATAGAGAG
>CAIGRB010059042.1:66500-90706 GCA_903798255.1 Fraxinus quadrangulata
TATATATATAAAAGGTCACACTCCTACTATTTCTCTACTCATTGCTACTATAAAATATTTGACTTTGCCTTTCAACTGGACTTTGTCAGTATAAAATTAAAGGGACAAAAATATTATAATAATAAACTAAACCCAGAAATTTTTGGCTCAGAGAGACAGCTCATGACATAGATCGCTGGGACTGAGTGTTTTTCTATCATTAAACTATTTGTTCTTCACCACAAATGCAGTCAACGATATTAGTGATATTATTGCCCATGTGATATTTGTCATAATTTTTATCAAATATCCGATTTAAATGACAATTAAATTTTAATCTGAATTAAAAGATGGGCAACCTTGATTCGATTTTATTTAAAATTATCATATATTAAACAATATAGTTATGGATGATTCGACTTTGTTGAGTGAAACCACGTTACTTATCCATTAAATTAATCCAAAGTTGAAGAAATTTTACTTTTAATTAGCAATAAATTATTGCTCAATGATATGTTGGTATAAATTTATTATCCAAAGAAATGAATTTACTAAATAATTAAGATACAGAAAAAGACAACAAATCCAAAAAGAAAGAAAGAAAAAAAAAAAAAAACATAAGGGGAGCAGATTTCTAAAAGTTTCGATGCCGNAAAGAAAAAAAAAAAAAAAACTCACAAAATGTGAAAAGACAAGAATTTGGTTCTAACCTTTCAAATACAGTTTTGATCATGAAGTTTCATTGTTGTCCTATATTTCTCTAAACAAAGATCTTGTCGACAAATTAAAAAATTAGTCTAAATTCACAACTTCTCTTGAATATAGAGATCTCCATGCTTATCTTGTAACAATTAGTCTATACGGTAGACGCTCCATGATAGACACCACAATTAAAAGTAGTTAAATCAATTCTACATCATAATCCAAGTTCACAACAATCACTACGTGTATGTACTTTGCTTCAAGAAGAGATCATCCCCTCTACAACAACGAGCTACAAAACAAGGTCTAATATAATACTACTTGATGTTACCAAAAGTCACACGTATATTCACGACCTATAACTTGAGAAAGCATGAGCTCAATACAAGCAAACCTTCCTTCTACCTTAAACAAATTAAGTCGTTAAAGGTATGTCTTCATCGCCGCTTCTATGTTGAAATAAATTAATGCAATGAAATATTAATTGCGAATAATGAACACATGGTGCATACTTATAGTTTGCAGTGTAATACAGGAATGACAAAAATGTCGTGTACCATTCCTTGCCTCGATATCGCATGACTCTAATTTTTATTATATTTTTATGTTTTCTAATTGTATTTATGGTAATAATAAATAAGTAAAAAATTATGAGAAAAATGGTTGGGAGGGAATATTTTAATCCTCGTAGTTGACATGCATGTCGATCATGAGACTCATCGTGGATAGAGAAGTCATATTGTAAGTGTCTTGCGAGAGACTTATAAATGACCCATAAGTTGAGAACTCAGGGATATCGGCACCCCTAATAAGCGTTGACCTATGATGATTGGAGGGTGAACTACGAGGCCATGGATAGAGTGCAATTTATTAGTTGCCTAGACATCTGGCCTAGGTCTTGGGATCGAGGTGATAACGTTGGTAAAGGAAACAAGAAGGTGACCTCAAGATAGGGAATGCATGAGGTTTGTTAACTTTCTATTAGAAGGTAGAATATGAATCTCATTCTCTTGAACTTGATATATCCAAGTCAATTTCAGTTATAACTAATTTTGACCTTATTACTAGATTTATTAATGCTTAATTTTTCATATATATATGAAATGTATAATAAACTTCAATTCTTGGAGAAAACAATTTCCCCTGTTTCTCGTGGATGTGTTAAAAATTGGTTTAGAAAATTGAAAATTTAGTTAAGTGTCAAAATCAAAAAACCTGAAAAAGTGTCTTTCGTGTCAATTTCGATCAAATATTCAGATTTGTTCCGATGGTCAAATTATAAATGTAAATAGAACAACTTGTTCTACTTGTTGAGAAAATTATCGTGGTATATTTAGAATTTCAAAACTAATTCCAGATGAATGAGAAATCGCGCTCTAAAGTTGGGAAGAAATATAGGAAACTGCCAGATATTTGCCTAAGTGTGTCGCTCGTCTAACTCTGGATTGTCGCTCGAGTGACGACTAGCGACGAAGTCACTATTTTTATCACTCGAGCTAGGCGATGGTGACTCGCTAGCGAAGTAAATGGTACGACATTTGGCAAAAATGGTTGAGTTTGGGGTGCGACACTTCATTCACGACACCTCATCCTTTATATATAGGACCTCTTGGTCGTCCATTAGGTATCCCATACGATATTTGCATTGAGTATTACATAAAAACTCTTGCAAATCACTTCCAAATTCATTCAAAACTATTTTCTTCTTTGTAGAGAGAAACTCCGTCGAACATTCGTCGTAACTTGTGGTTTGAAGTGTTTCTATCACAAGTTGAATCCGTTGTATCTTGGGAGACAAATTTTGTGAACCGTGAGCACCGTTGTGGGACAATTTTGTCTTAAAAAAAGAATGAAAATCAATTGCCTCGAATTGTTCTTTTTCTTCTTTATTTCTTGGCTGCCTTTTATTTTCATTTGTAGTTTTCATACTACATTTACAATCACCTTATTATATTGTTTAGTTACACTCATGCAGATTAAACTTTACTTTTTGTTTGTTCAACATACAACAACTCTTTCACCCGCACTTATATTTAGCATGCATCACCAACAATTTTAAGACAAAAACTTGTGTATGTGGTTGTTGTTAATCTTTTCTCTTTATCTTTTAGAATACACATTCATATAATATTCCATTCTTTTGATTTATTCGCGTTGAACTTCCGTTTGTGTAACAGAAATTGCCACCATTGAGGTTATTTCGAGTCAAAATGGTTCAAACAACGTGGTTCCGCCATTGGCTATACCACTTCAAAATACTACAATCCTGCATGGCGAAAATCGAAAAAGTTTAGAGCGCGTGGACTTCAAGAGATGGCAACAAAAGATGTTGTTATATCTTACCACTCTAAATTTGGCAAAACTTTTGAAGGAGACTGCACAAACGGTACAAGAAGGAGACAATAATCGTGAATCGATTATTCTTTTCGATGCATGGAAGCACTTGAACTTTCTGTGCAAAAATTATATCCTAAAAGGATTGGACAAGACACTATATGAAGTGTATAGTTCGAAGAACTCGACCAAGAAATTGTGGAATTTTTCGGAGAAGAAATACAAGACCAAGGATGTCGGAACTAAGAAGTTCATAGTAGGCAAATTTTTGGACTACAAGATGGTGGATTCCAAAACGGTGATTAGTCAAGTGCAAGTACTTTAAGTTCTGTTATATCACATCTATGTCGAGAAGATGGAATTGAGTGAATCTTTCTAAGTTGTTGCCATCATCGAAAAACTATGTGGAGAGACTTCAAAAACTACCTGAAGCATAAACATAAGGAAATGAACTTGGAAGAATTGATTGTCCGTTTGAGGATTGAAAAAGATAATAGGAAACACGATAGAAGGCCTATTGTCCAATTTGGAGCAAACTTTGTTGAAACTAACTCGAAAGCTGTCAACAATAAATGAAAGTTCTCCAGTGAGGCATTGCGAAGATACAACTTCAAGAAAGCTAAAAATTTCAAAGGAAACTGCTACAACTGTGGAAAGGTCGGATATCGCTCAAGCGATGTCGAAAACCAAAGAAAAATGAATATGCTATGGTTGAACAAGATACCCTTTCTCAAGGGATACAAGAGATAAATTTATCTGCAGTTATTTCCGAGTGCAATTACGTTGAAAAGTCAAGAAAATGGTGGGTTGACACTGGTGCTACCCGCATGTGTGTGCAGATAAGGCGTTGTTCTCTAACTATCAAAAATTGAATAGAGAACAACTCTTTATGGAAAACTCTGCAAGTTCCAAAGTTGAAAGATAAGGGAATGTCACTTTGAAAATGACATCCGGAAAAAAAACTCGTTCTCAACAACGTCCTACATGTGTCAACATACGGAAGAATCTAGTATCCGGGTCTCTACTTAGTAAAAATAGTTTTAAACTTGTATTTATATCCAATAAATTTGTACTCACTAAAAATAGATGTATATAGGAAAGGGATACATATGTGATGGAATATTCAAAATGAATGTTCTTACTGGTGTACCAAAGCAAAGCGTTATGGATAAAACTTTAAATTCCATTTATATGCTTAAGTTGTCTTGTTTGTGGTATAGTCGATTAGAACATGTAAATTACAAATCTTTGCGCAAACTTATGAATTAAAATTTAATTCCGACGCTTAAGATCGATCAAATCATAAATGCAAAGTGTATGATGAAGCAAAATTGGCTAAAACACTATTACTCTCTATTCAAAAGAACACTACACATTCAGAACTAATACATAGTGATATTTGTGATTTGAAATATGTTCAAACTAAATGTGGTAAGAAATAATTTGTTACTTTCATTGATGATTGTACATGATATTGTTATTTCTTTCTTTTAAGAAGTAAAGACAAAGTGTTTGATACTTTTAAACATTATAAGGCAAAAGTTGAATACTCTCCTCAATCGAATGGTGTTGCTGAATACAAAAAGGAACTCTTAAAGAGATGATAAACGCCATGTTGGTAAGTTCAGGTCTATCTCAGAACTTGTGGAGGGAAGCTATTTCAATGGCAAATAGTATTCTTAATAACATACCCCTCAAGAAAATTGAAAAAACTCCATATGAATTATGGAAATGTCATCATCCTTCCTACCAATGCTTGAAAGTGTAGGAGTATTTGGCTAAGGTTGAAATCCCTAAGCCTAAGCAGGTAAAGATTAGTCTCAAAATGATTGATTGCATATTTATTGGATACGCCAATAATAGTAGTGCATATCGATTTCTTGTACACAAATCTAAAATTCAAGATATACGTGAGAAAACTATAATTGAATCGAGAAATGCATCATTTTTCGAGAATGTTTTTCCATGTAAAAATAAGGAAAATATAAGTTCAATTAAAAAAACTTATGATACTACAAATGGTATTTCAAATGAGGAAGAACCAATGCATAGTAAAAGGACAAGAATATCAACTTTGTTTAGCCTAAATTTTCTAACATATATGGTAGAAAATGATTCAAAAACTTTCGATGAAGCCATGTCTACACCGGAAACACCGCATTGGAAAAAAGCTATCAATAGTGAGATATATTCGATAATGCAAAACCATGTTTAGGAGTTGGTTGATTTACCTCCCGAAAATAAGTCTTTAGGATATAAATGGATTTTTAATAAGAAACTTAAATCGGATGGATCCATTGATAAATATCAGGCTAGATTAGTTGCCAGATGATATAGGCAAAATGAGAGACTTGGCTTCTTTGATACTTACTCACCTGTAACTAGAATCACTTCGATACAGTTGTTAATTGCGATTGCAGCAATACATAATCTTGAGATTCATCAAATAGATGTGAAAACAACATTCTTGAATGGTGAGTTAGAAAATGAGATATACATGGAACAACTCGAAGGGTTCGTCTCTCTTAATCACAAACAAAAGGTTTGTAAAGTTGTTAAATCCTTGTATGGATTGAAACAAGCTCCTAAACAATGACACCAAAAGTTGGACAAAATAATGTTATCAAACGAATTTAAGATAAACGAGTGTGATAAGTGTGTGTATATATAAAACATACACCAAATGCGTATGTGATTGTGTGTCTATATGTAGACGACATGTTATTAATGGACAATAGTCACAAAGTGTTACTAAAAACTAAGAAAATGCTAATGAAACATTTTGATATGAAAGATATGGGTGTTGCTAATCTGATACTATAAATTAAGATCTCTAGAATATAAGAAGAAATCGTATTTTTCCAATCTCATTACATTGAGAGTGTACTGAAGAAGTATGATATACTTGAGGAAAGTCCTACGAAAACTCCTATTGATCCAAGTTTACACTTAGTCAAAAATACGGGTGAATGTGTGTCACAACTAAAGTATTCATAGGTTATAGGCAGTCTAATGTATATTACGAACTGCACTCGACCGGATATAGCATATACTGTGAATAAACTTAGTATATCTTAATATATAGATTATATTTCACAAAATATCATGCGGTATTAAAAAGATATTGTGATGCGAATTGGATATCTAACATGAAGGATTCCAAGTCTACTAATGGTTATGTATTTACCATTGGTAGAGTTGTTATATCATGAAAATCGACAAAGTAAACGTGTATAGCTCGATCAACAATGGAATCAGAGTTCATTGCTTTCGATAAAGCTGGAGAAGAGGCAGAATGATTTCGTAATTTTTTGGAAGATATTCAATGTTGGCCCATGTCAATACCTGCAATAAGTATATATTTTAATAGTCAATCGGCTATTGGAATGGCTCAAAGCAGCATGTATAATAGTAAGTCTAAACATATACGTCGTAAACATAATACCATTAAGCAACTAATCTCTAATGACATCATCTCCATAGATTATGTGAAATCAAATGAGAACATGGCGGATCCACTTACAAAAGGTTTGCCTAGAGATCAAGCACTTTGCCTGTCGAAAAGAATGAGATTAAAGCCTACTATGTAAGGGTCTTTATAATAATAACCCTACTTTGTTGACTGGAGACCCTAAGATTTTGGTTCAAATGGACAACAAAGTTATAAGGATTCAAAGAAGCACTTAGAAAATTATTTCCTAACTCATTCTTATAATATTAAAAATGCTTTCTACAAATCATTAAATGTTAAGATACCATTTTAATGATTACTATATCTTGATTAAGTCAAGTAGAGCATGATAGAATACTCTTAATAGGAGGTCACCTATGTAAGTGTGAAGTAGGGTCGCTTCAATGAGAATTGTTCGAGACTACAATTCTCTAAACACTTATGAAACCCAACCAAATGATCCAAGTCATGAAAACTATGAACGAATTAGGGAAGACATTTGTGTGAGTATTAGTCTTGGTTTACATCAACTGCTGAATGGTACAAGACATCACGTTCACCAATTAGCTAAATAAATCTGATAGAATTTTACTAAGGAAGGTTCAAGGCTAGAAGCTACCTTACCTGATGCATTATTTTTCTGCTCTCTCTCTACAATGCATCATATTTTTGCATAGCATGAGCATATTCGAATTTTCATTCATATAGGGCTTGTTGAAAATTGGTTTAGAAGATTGAAAATTTAGCTAAGTGTCAAAATCAAAAAACTTGAAAAAGTGACTTTCGTGTCAATTTCGACTATATATTTGGATTTGATCCAATGGTCAAATTACAAATGTAAATAGACTAATATGGTTCTACCGTCGAGTAGATCGTCGTTGTATATTTGGAATCTTAAAATAATTTCGGATGAATGAGAAATTGTGGTCTAAAGTTGGGAAGAAAATAGAGAAAACTGTCGGATCTTTGCCTAAGTGTGTCACTCGCCAGACGCTGGATTGTCGATCTAGCGACAGGCTAGCGACAGTGAATGGTGTGACATTTGGTAAGAGTTGCTGAGTTTGGGGTGCTGCACTTCATTCACAACCCTTCATCCTCTATATATAAGACTCATTGGACGTCCATTAGGCTCCCATACCATATTTGCATTGAACATTGCATAAAAACTCTTGCAAATTACTTCCAAATTCATTCAAAATTGTTTTCTTCTTTGCAGAGAGAAACTCCGTCGAAAGTTCGCCGTAACTTGTAGTTTGAAGTATTTCTACCACAAGTTGAATCCGTTGTATCTTGGGAGACAAGTGTCGTGAACCGTGAGTGCCATTGTGGGGCAATTTTGTCTTAAAGAAATAGTGAAAATCACTTACCTTGAATTGTTCTTTTTTTTCTTTATTTCTTGGTTCCCCTTTGTTTTTATTTGTAACTTTTATACTTCATTTTCAATCACCTTGTTATATTATTTAGTCATGCTCATGTGGATTAAACTTTGTTTTTTGTTTGTTCTATATACAACAACCAGTTCACACCGCACTTATATTTATCTTGCGTCGCCAACCGGCTGGAAACCAACCCCAGTCCGCTTCAGCCGCTTTCTACGAACCACACTCCGATGCGTGTTGTGTTCTTGTGTATCTACAACCCAATCTTTAAACTCTTCACTTAGAACAATCTGAACACAAATCTCTGCATTTCTGTTCCCCTCTCTCTCCCTCTCTAGTTTTACAGGTAGTAATAATGGCATCGAACACTTCATACGAGACTTCATGGGACAAGTGCCATAAGAAAAATCAAAGACAAGTGCCATAAGAAAAATCAAATGGACCAGTAAAATTATGGGACTTTTTTTGTCATCTTCTTTGGGTTGTTTCTTTATTAGCTTTTTGATCTCTTGATAGTTTGTAGTTGATTTGAGCGATCATTCATTTGATTGATTATTGGTACGTGTGGAAATATTTATAGATTTCATGTGTGTATTCATTTAGGATTTTTCAATTGAATTTCTTTTGTGATTATGATGGTCTTTTGGAGCCTTGGTTTATTCCCTTCTTTTGTTTATAATTTTCAATTTTCTTATACGATAATACAGTGTAAACATTTGTGATTCGTGAATGGAGAGTTCCATAGGATTATGTATTTCGAATTCCCAAAAAAAAAAAAAAAAAAAAATGAAATTAGGTGATGGTATAGATAAAGGTGTTAAATGGGGCAAATTGCGAGTCAAGATAAAGATACAAGTAGGGTGAGACGAGAGTCGAGATCGGCTCGACTCTTGTCCCAAGCGAGTTGTATATGCAACTTGCAGCTGCGAACACAAGCCGAGCAATGAAACACTCATGCAAATTGCTCGCCAACTCGCATGCAAGTCATTTAATGGGTTAGTTTTGCCTCTTTCCTTCCTCTGAAAAAGAGCCTAGGTGTAATGCTTGTTCACTCTAAATCGGATCTTGCACTTTCAGACCGATCCTTCCTAAACCTTTAAAGTGGATAAGGGCATAAAGTTTCACAACTGGAAGGTAATTTGATCAGGCCTTGATCACAAGAATCCTCGATTTGTATACAATCAGAGGTATCCTCCCAACTCACCTCTTGACTAAACTACCAACAACCTAGAATCACACTACTCACTTTTGAAGCAACGAGAAAGGTAAGCTAAGCTTACAACTTTATAGCTAAGTCAAGATGCAATGGAGGCGTCTCGACACTTGTAATCCGATACGCATTTATCCATTGACAATGTTATCTCTAGCCACATTGATGTTTAACATCGATTTTGATAGTAACATGTGTAACATTAAATGATAGATTCATTTAAATCCAAGAAGATTGTCCACTTAATTGGAAATATCACATGTTGCCACCTACACTGGTACTTTAATACAATGGGACTAGATAGCATTATTCTTTGTCTGTTTTCTGACTTGGTTGACTATATATTTTCACAAAATATATGCCATATATTATGGCCTCCAGCAAAGTGCCATAGAATTAAAAAATATTTAGACTGATTATGTAGAAACTGGTGAAAATTATCCATAGCATGTCTATTAGGCCAAATGGATAGTATAGCACAATCTTGTACTGCAGCATAAAAGCACCTCCGTGGAGAATATATACATATAGAGCACAAAATAGTACTCAGCAACTAATAGGTCTCTCATAATTTGGAGGTAAAGAAGGGCAATTCTCATTCATTTTGGCATACGGCTCTAGAGTGTTATAATTCGGCAACTCCATTTGATATTCGCCTAAAATCTGGCAGAACGGAAGCTTTTCGTTCCCATTGTTACACCAATAAGGAAGGCGTGTCACGTTGTTCTCAAATATTTTGAGCATGTAGGCGTCCCTGATCTGCAAGCACCAAGCAGCAATGGTGACATCATAAGCCGAGTTATGATAAGGGCAATAGTCCATTATTAAATATCAAATGCATTAATCTGGCTTTAGACACTGACCGTGAACTCAGTTACTTGAATTGAATCGGAAATTGGAGCAAAGACTCCGGCCTCTTTATACATTGCCAGAATAAAGGCCACACATGTTGTAGACTTCCCATCGCTGTAGATCCAATCATCTTGTTCGGGAATAGTAAGTAGTTGATCAAAGGTTATGCCTCGTCTTTCAGTCTCGGCTAGAATTTCATACAGGTTGAGATCCTATTAGAAAATAATGACGAGTTAGGACATCCAACCATGCAAAAATGGCAGGAAAACTCCACAAGTATTCACCTGATGCAGTTAAAAGATTATTCATCTTGCTAAGGTGCTATTCAGCAGGAGATCTGAGGTATGAAGAAGAAGAGGGACAACTCGTGCAGTGACATAAATAACGAGGGCTATCATAAAACTTCAATGGAAAAATTTAAGCTGGAGGCATATTCTAAGTTCAAATTCTACAGGGAGAGAGAGGTTACTCAAAAGTCCAGGGCTGCAGAACCTCCCTCAGCCCATCCCAGCCCCAAGCCCCTTCCACATCCAATTCGGTTACTTCTTAGTGCCCTGCTACATTATTACTGTGGTATGATCTCCTGTACCAGTAAACCTATAGGAAGAAAATTATCACACCTGTTTCCACAAGTAAAATTAGAAGAGTGGTAATATAATGTGTCCTTCATTTGCCATGACTCTTGGAAAATGGTGATCTTAATTTCTTCCTTATTTTTTTTTTTATCTTGAACGGGCTGTTCTACTCAGGATTAAAAGCAAAGCTGATTCTAAAATGTCAATTAGCAGAAAAATCGACTTTTAAGTGGAAATGACAAAAGAGGCTAGCGGAGGAAACAATAAAAATGTTCTCTGTGATTTGGCTCCAACACTACTATTCTACCCAAGTTACAATTCACACAATTGTTTCATGTGCATACTGGAGGGAATCTAGCATGTTCAACCTTGTTTAATAAAATTAAATTTTCTGAAATTTTCATTATAGATCCTTCAGAACATGAATGATAAATAAAAATGTCACAAGAACAACCAAAATCAGATAATTGAACATGTAGAAACAAAAATATCAATAACGAAAAAAGATGCAGTCACCTCCGTCCCAAGCCGCTTATTAAGAGCTTCATTCCACATGTTAGCTGCATATGCTGGTTGCACTCTTGTCCACATAGACATGACAGAAATGACCTGCAGAGAGTTTGCTGTCAGAACAAGCAATAAATCAATAGTCTTATCTGAATGCAAAAGGAATGAACTAGATGAACCAATGCTTGTATTCCAGAAAGACAGAATCGTTACAAGCTATATAACATCAAAGTTGTACCAATTTTTGTCGCCTATTATTATCTAATGCAGTAAGTAACAGTTAAATTTCAATTTCCCATTAACTTCTGTGTTATGGGTGAGAGCCAAAATAAAACAATTACTAATATATGTTAGCCAGAAGGTTTCAGCAGAAAACATCCAAAGGAATCAACGCGACATGATCCAATAATCAGGTGATGAACCTACATCAGGTATGTCATATGATTCAAGCGAGAGCAAAGAGATTATTTTTTTCCATGAATTATTACGGCATACCAAGTGAGCATCAAGAGGTGGAGGATAGTTGTCAGATACGGTGTCGATCCAACTAAAAATCATGTTGTGATAACCATACGGCTTGCCTGCCATTGTCCGAGCATATTCCCATGCTGTGGTAGAATTAAACCTTGCACGGATCTCGGGATGTAAAGGAAGTAATGCTATTTGAGGATTAGAACCATCTTTAAGCGCCAGTTCCCACCATTCATCCCATGGAATTATCGCTATGATTTCTTCACCCTGTAGAAACACCAAGAACCAGTAAGAGAAAAATGCAGGCATGCTTAGCAAATAACACCAAGTCATAATTTTCAACTTTTTAAATTGGAAAAAATCATAAAAACCAGAAAACAAGCAACTTATATAGTTATATAAAAGCTCTCAAGCCTGCAGATGCAATGCCAAAACTTTTGTGGATGCATTTTTTCGTAAAATGTAATTGAAATATTTCTTTGCCATTATAACCACCAGAGAAAATTCTCACTTAAAATCCCAATTTGCTAATCTAGCTTGCCAATATCAGCAATTTTTTGGCTGATAACAAACTTGATGCTTTAAAAGCCCAAGTATTGATATGCCTTACTTATAGTTTTCTTCCGTGGAGTTTTATGACTTGTGTATTTGAAAGTAAAAATATTTAAGTATGAACACAGGCCTCGAATTGTTTTTTCTATGTCGAGTAACTATTAAACTCTACCAAAAACAAATGAAGAAACCAGTATATTCTTCACATAAAATGAGATACCTTTATATACCTTTTCATTCTCATGTCCAGATTCACCAACCCAAAGATTACCCAATTCGTCTTTCAGGCATACTGCTGTGTGACCAGCAAATGCACCAGTGACCCACTTCTCCAGTGTTTCAAATCCACCCCAGCGTCCACGTATCTTTGAAACGGCTAAAAAATCCCCAGAATGAACATCTTCTGGATTGATAGTAGTACGCCACGGTTGAGGGCGTTTCTCAAATGATGCACCCATGTGTGTCTCCAAAAAAGCTATATTAGCATTCTGACCCCAACCAGTGTTAGAGAACAGAGGCAAGACATCTACCATGGAAAGCAATGTCCCCATCATTCCTGATGGCATGAGAAATACTGAGATCCCATGCTGCTTTACCTACTCAGTGATGTTCCAAATGTCACATTTTTACATATTGAAACAATCCTATATTAGAAGCAAAAATTAAAAACAATCAAAAGGCATACATATTCCAATTCTGCCTGTTCCTCCCAAGATTCAATTTTCAATGTATGGTCTCGAGCCGAGAAGTAGTAATCCCAAGTGACTCTATAAGGTGTGGCAAAGACATACAGATCCATGCACGTCCAGCTATGGGCAGCAGCAGTCTACGAGTAAGAGCAGGGGTTAAAAACTTCGTAGAATCTTAAGAACAGATTTCAGGCAGTCAGCTTAAAAAGGGAAGAAACTCTTGGAATTGAGTATGAGGCCTGGATTTCATATATAAGAAAATAAATACAACATATGACAATTGATCAGACTTCAGAAAGACAATATTAACATTTAGTTTAACCATGTACCGTTAAACTAAAGCAACCAGAAGTGAGCTCACTCCAGCTTCTAACAAAACATGATTCTAATATTTTTTTTTAACAGAAATTTAGCAGAAAATCTTGTATGGAAAGTAAGAAACCCCTTTCTGGTTCTGGCAAGGTTTTACACAATAGACAGGACATTAGATAAGAACCAATTCAACCAGAAACAGTTGCTTACTATTCCACGTTTTATCACTTATTTATTTATAAGCCTGTCATTCTTCCCAAGCATTTTTCTTCATTCTCATCACTCGTTCAAGCCATATTCACTAAGAATAGCATTGCTGATCCCAACACAAAAACAAAAGATACACAATCATACACAAAAACCAAAATTCTGCACAAACTACAAAAGATAACATATGTGACATTCCATCCCTCATTCTGAAAAATCAATGGATCACTTATCAGTGTACCCAACAGTACCAGAATGGGCACTAATCCATTTCGACAATTTAAGAAATCATTATCTCCAGCACAAAAGTTCACTTAACACATTGCTCAACCCCAATAATACATGGAAGTTTTTTGAAGAAAAATACTTTATCTCCAGGAGACAAAATAAATAAATAAAGAGAAAAAAATGTGTGACGAAAATTCATTCATACCAATGTTTCAACTTAGTCTTGTTTCTTCCTTGTGCTTTCATCATCTTACCTTTTTCAGTAGCTATTGTTCAATGTGAAATATGTCATCAATGTAGTTTAGAAACCATATCCAAACCAGAAACAACTCTTTTAGTCCATTACTTTCGCCCTTCAATTTACTATACCATCCATAGCTCCAAATTTCCAAAAAAATTAAAATTAAAATTCAACCCAAAAGTTCAACTGGCAACTTCATAATATCCTTTTACACACACAGAAAGCATAATTTACATATACATAGTCACAGCGTTGAGAAAACAAACCGAGAGATAGATAACGCCTCCCCCATGGGCGTGATCACCGGGCCCCATGAACTCGATCTTGGCCGCATTATCAAAAAAGCAAGCGCCTTTCCACTTAATTGACCCATTATTCGGTGTCAATGATCCGATATACTGCGGCATCAAATCAACAGCACTGTGAATGTTATTCATCACCGGCCATGAAATCTGACGTGGTAGCACCGGAAGCACGTCCTTCACTCTGAATGGTACCTTAATTGCATCCCCAAACCCTAACCCTAAAATCATTACAAATTTCAATAACCGCAGCTTCCTCTCGAAATTCAACATATTTTCAGTGATAATTTAATAAAGTAGAGTGAAGTTGAAAGAGTAACTAATTATCTTAATTTGATTTTCTGGGTTATGGTTTAGATTTCATTATGGATTCAGTGGGGTAGATTTTGGATAATTCAGATTGGTGTGTTCTTGCCGGGGGGCGGGGGGGTGAGATGGGGGAGGAGTAGCCCTTTGGGTTGGATTTCTTGTTGCTGGATGTGTGGAAAGTAGAATATTCTGCTCGGTCGCGACTGCTTTAATGGACGTTCTTTTATCTTTGAAAGTTCCATTGAAAGTTTGTTTTTTTTATTTTTTAAATCACTACGTCATTTTTGACCTTTCCCGTCCCTAATTTTTTGAAGTCCAATAGGATGTAAATAATGTCACCCAAACAAGGAACACTTAACATTATTCTTTTTTTATTATTATTGGGGGGAGAGAAAACGAAATCTTATAAATTATATATTATCGAATCAAGATCAACTAGGACATAAATAAAATATTGAATTAACTGCTCGTAGGCAAATCCTTACTATCTCCATACCCTTGTATTCTTTATCATTGTGTGATCATTTAGGGATCATTCCCTCTAATTAAGAAGAGCGGCCGACCAAGTATGTTCGGTGCCTAGAAACTTCTTCCTCCACTAATTAATGTTAATGACTAACTAATCTAGTGAACGTGGTCTAAGCGCTCACCTGCTAAGTAGGTGAGAGCCATGTTTATCAACGATTCGTTCTAGCATATAAACAAGTTACGGATCAAGCCAATATTAGATTTCATCCTAACGAGTCAAATCGAGCTCGAGGTTTGGGTTGGTGGGCTTCGCTAGCATGGCCATAAGGAAGGGGAGGGAGGGAGGGAGAGAGAGATAAGCCCCAAAAACCAGATTTGGATTATTTCTTGGAGAGAATTGCCCGTGGCAGCATTACGATAACCAATGGTACCCGCAACAGTTAATTTCCAAATGCACCAACACTTGTCATTTGTAATTCTTAACGAAGACAACAATGTATATCTAAAATAATTCTATTAGTGAAACATATTTTCATTTACAGTTCAACTAAAGGGCTAAATAGTACACAGAGAAAAGACACAAATGAATTATGCCACTTTGTCAAGAAGTGATTGACAGACGAAGTGATATAATGTTGGTTGACAATATGTAATTGAATGAAAAAACTGACTATGTTCAAAACAAACCAATGATGAAATGCAATTCTTGTATTAAAAATTACGCCATTATAGCATGATTCGACGCAAATTAGTTGATAGATAATTCCTGCAGACGAAGTTAGTGATTGTCATTTAACAAAATATAATTAATGCATTGTGCCCACATATCAACAAGAAGATTCCATTTTTCCAATTAAAATCGCGATCCAACGGACTCTAAATTTTAGACATCTTTAGGGTAATTTTCACTCGTTGCTACTGAACTTTAAGTGAAATTTTAATTAGCTGACTAAATTATAATTTAAGAACAAGAGGGGAAGCAAAGGTATCCCCACTATATTGTGCATGTTTAGGTTTAGAAATTATAGAAGCAGTCAAAGAACTAAAGTAAGGTACATAAATGTCATAATAGGTGCATTGCGACTTGTGATTGTCTTTGGGATTATGTCACTTGTATATTCCTTTTTTACACAATGGATGACATTTGTTGTATTTTCAAAAAAAGATTGGTTGAAAAAACTGTTTTTTTTTTTTTAAACTGTTCAATTAAATGATATCATGTGTAAACAATTATGTACACCAAGTATGATTGTTGTCATTGAACTCTTTTTTGAATAATATTTGTACATAATCTATATTTACAATCTACACATATCACCACTCATTTCATTAATTTTTATTAGAATCTACAAAAAATCTGAATAGCATTTAGCCCCTATTTGTTTGGGCTCCAATAAATTTTAATGCATTTTTTCTTTCTTTTTTTCAATCATATATTCTTCAATAATATAATATTAAACGTAAATTCAAAAATTTTCATTCTTTTTTAATCACATTTTTCAAAAAATCAATATTTCAATATATACTTTTCTCCAAAATTAGATTTTTAACCCATGTGTTGAACCACATTAAAATTTTCATTCTCATTTTTCTACTCATTTCCAACAATACATTCTCTATCAAATTCAGAATAATTATTCGCCTGTTCATAAAGAAACAAATACAATAAAATACACCATATCTATAAAAATTTGTCTCAATATAAGATACGTTATCTTACATCGATACAATAATTTACGATAATAAAAATAAGTTTACATTGAAAAATAAATTATGAAATTTATTGTCACATTCACTCATAATTAAAGATGAATAGTATTATTCATAACTAATATGTACAAATGATAATTATAAAGTGGTGAGATGTCTCTATAATCCACCCCAAATACATTTTGGAACATCAACAGTGAAGCAAAAATAGAGTAATGTTATTCATCTACACTGGGGTTGAACTCCCAGTCTATGTGACAATTACTCGCCATTAAATGATATATTCATTTAAATAAAAAGTCACATGACTCATTTAATTGAGTCTATCATTTAATGTCATGTAATTATCACATAAACTAGGCTCAACCCCAACAGGGATGAATAGCATTATTCGCAAAAATAGTATGTGTGTGTGAATCTCAATCTCAATAATCTAGATAATGCTTATAATTGATAACTACAAATCTTCTAACCTACAATAGAAATAATTAATTTTTTATATTATAAGCACTTTCTAACTTATTTCATCCACACACTAGTGCTAAGGATAGCTGCAATAATGGAACAACCTAAAGAATTGGTGTTCATCCCCGGTCCGGGGTTAGGCCACCTTGTCTCCGCCGTGGAAATTGGCCGCTTAATCCTCAGCCGCCACCAAAACCTCTCTATAACATATCTTCTCATTGATATCCATGCAAATGACAAATCCCTTGATACTTACACACGATCACTGTCGTCATCCGCCACTTCACGGCTGCGTTTCACCAAGCTCCACCGTGCACAACCCGAGTTAGGCCCAGATCTCGAATCAAAACCCCTAGCCGTTTTGGCCACTCTGCTGTTTGACAGCCATAAGCCATATGTGAGAGAAGCGGTTCTTGAAATCATTAAATCCGAGTCGTCCCAGGTTGTCGGAATCATATTCGACATGTTCTGTGTAAACCTGATGGATGTCGCCGATGAGTTCAAGATTCCGAGTTACGTGTTC
Source organism: Fraxinus quadrangulata (assembly GCA_903798255.1). Classification (NCBI taxonomy): domain Eukaryota; kingdom Viridiplantae; phylum Streptophyta; class Magnoliopsida; order Lamiales; family Oleaceae; genus Fraxinus; species Fraxinus quadrangulata. Next base: position 83,967 of record CAIGRB010059042.1, read on the forward strand.
TTTACCTCCGGCGCTGGCTTTCTTGCCCTCATGTTACAGGTCCGGGTTTTTTCTAGTAGACTCGCAGCTAATCATAAATTAGTCTTCAACATTTAGCTCAAAATCATATATTTAGTAGATTATGTTAAAAATTGATGAAACTCATTGTTGTTAAAAGTTGTATGTCCATGAAATGTATGGGTTGAAAATTATTTCGAGGAAATATGTGTAACTAGTAACCTAACATGTAACAGGCCCAGCTTATTACCGATGAGTTCAAGGAGGACATAACTGAGTTTGACATGGACAAAGAATTGTTGATTCCGGGTTTTCTAAATCAAGTTCCGGCTAAGGTTTTGCCTACTGTAATGTTGGATAAAAATGGCGGACTGGATTTAGTCGTGTCGACTGCTCGAAGAATCCGAGGTTCTCATGGAATCATGATTAATACATTCCTCGAACTTGAGACAAATGCGATCGAATCTCTGTCGTCTGATGATAAAATCCCACCTGTTTTTCCTGTCGGGCCTGTAATCAGTCTTAAGCAGAATTTAGGTGATGATGGGGGCATTTTAAGGTGGTTGGACAATCAGCCGGCTTCTTCAGTTGTGTTTTTGTGCTTTGGAAGCTTGGGGAGTTTCAATAGGGAACAAGTCAAGGAGATAGCTGTAGCACTAGAGCGAACTGGCTACAGATTCTTGTGGTCCTTACGGAGGCGGCCGAAGGATGGTAGTGTAGAAACTCCATCTGATTATGAAAATCTGGAGGAAGTTCTGCCCCAAGGTTGGTTAATTAACTTTGTCATCGTGAAGTTTAAATTGTTAGAGATAACGCCAATTTTCTTGAAAGTTTTTACATTATATACCTAACACATCACACTTACTAGCCATGACAATGGCGAGAGCCAGCTCACAAGGCTCGCACCCATGGAAATGGAAGCGAGTCACTCACAATTTCACTCATTGAGCAACAAGTCGAGCCTTGCTCGTATGCAGATTGGCTCAATCCATTGTCATTACTACGCATAATAAGTGCTGCTATGATTTGGAAGGGGTAGTTGTTGTTTCTAGAGTATAAATTCATCTTTCAAACAATATGAATTTACAAACACTAACAGAATTACCTTAACATAATTTGCACAACGTAATAATATGATCAATAGGATTAGAAAATTAATTCAAGCCCACCAACTTCACGATATTTCCTTAAAACGAATTTGTTGCCTTCATAGGTACTAAAGGTGTTTTACAATCGATTCCCATAATAGAACGAATTTCATCTCCTGCATAAGCAACATAGTAATCTACAGAAGTTCCAACGAACTCAATGAAGTGTTTTCACTCCAAAAACAATATCAGAACGAGAGAAGAGGGAATAAGATTCAAAGTAGAGAAAGTTTGTAATGAAAATGTATAATTATTCTAGCAGTGTGGTAAGCTATTTACAAACTCGTTCATGGTCATTCGAACATCTTTCAAGTATTTTCAAAACAGTTGTCACTGTTCAGACAGCCTCTAAGCTCGAACAGACTGCACTATGCAGTATGAAATATTGCATCAGTTATGCAATATTGCATCAGTTATATTGGTTAACAGACATTCCAGACGAAAAAATTACTCGAAAATAAGCCAATCGACATTAATTTCATTAAGTTAATATACTACAATGACTCACCTACACCCGAACACAAGCACTTGCTCGTGTCGGTCGAACGACGATGACGATACATGTGTGTGGGTTTCGGACTCAACTCAATAGGATATAGGTTTCCCCCCTAGGGATGACAAAAAAATTCGTTCAATCCGATACCCGTGGGGCCAGCCCCTAATGGAGCGAGGATTATCCACCTATCCAGGTAAACGAGGCGGGGACGGGACGAGATGAGACGATTATCATTATTCTGAAGTAGGTAGGGGTGGGTACGGAAAATATAGTCCTCGCCCCTTTACCCACCCCGTTTAAAATTAAATTCAAATTTAAGTTTTTTATCGAACAAAGATAATAAATTTTTTTTTATCATTTTTAAAGAAAACATAAGTTGCTTTTAACAAATTAATAAAAAATTAATAATATTCACTAACTAAAGACATAAGAAAAATAAAAGCAAAAATTAAAATAAAAAAATGAATGGGGCAAGGGACTTGCCCCGCCCCCATCCCGTTTTAACCTGATATGGGGATGGAGTAAAGTAACAAAAATATTTGACCCGACGGGACGGAGGTGGAAATTGTTGACCCGTCTCATATCCGTCACGTTGCCATCTTTACTCCCCCATTCTAAAGACTACTAGTATGCCTTGGGGCCAACCCAATTCCCAAACTTCAACTATATAAATCACACCAAAGTTTCTTAACTTTTCTATATGAGATAATTATTTAACAATATTCAATAAATCAAAATTTTCACTAGTTTATAGTTTCAAGTGTAGGGATGCCAAAAAAAACCTGATACCCGCGTTACCTCGCCTCGTACGGGGCAGGGATAACTCGCTTAATCGTGTATTCGGGGCGGGGATTTTTGCCCTGGGGCGGGAACGGGTAAAGGATGCCCTGCGCTGCCCTGTCCCGCCCTATCTCGCTTTCAAAGGGTAACGGGGTCGGGATGGGGAATTGCTTGACATGACGGGACGGGGGAGGTTGCCCCACCCCATCCCATTGTCATCCTTATCCAAGTGGGTTACTTTGACATCAAATATTTCATTCAATTTTAAATGATTTTCGATGAATAAATATATCACATTAATTATCTCGCGAATTAGAATATGAATATGAATGGTCCCGTTAAAATCAAAATACAGGTCCCACTCAAATTGGAGCTCAAAGTTGAACCAATTCACTAGTTAATAAACAATTTCCGACAGTGGTTGTGTACGTGCTCTCTCATCTAAAAGTGATTGATTGAAAAAGGATACACTTATTTACTTAAATTATGTCTGCGACAGGATTCCTGGAAAGGACTTCAGGTGTGGGAAATGTGATCGGGTGGGCACCCCAGCTAGCCGTGCTGTCGCACCCAGCTGTTGGCGGGTTCGTATCCCACTGTGGCTGGAATTCTACATTAGAGAGCCTATGGTTTGGGGTGCCGATGGCTGCATGGCCGATGTACGCCGAACAACAAATCAATGCCTTTGAGATGGTGGTAGAATTGGGCATGGCAGTCGATATAAAAATGGATTACAGGAATGAGATTAACATAGACAGCAAAGTCATTTTGACTTGTGGAGAAATTGAGAGAGGAATTAGGCAGCTTATGAATGTGAATGATAATGAAATTAGAAAGAAAGTGAAGGACATGAAAGAAAAGAGTCATAAAGCTTTGATGGAAGGTGGATCATCCTACGAGTTCTTGGGACGTATGATCGATGGCATCGTGCATGACTCGTTCTCCTCTGTATAATGATTAAATTAGGGGTGTCTACCTGGAATTTGTGAGTAAGTGATGTATAATAATGAGCAAAGAATACTCATCTTTTTATTTTTATTTTTTATGCTCGGTGGAAGAAATGATACAAAAGTACTTGAGAAAGAAAAGCATAAAAGAGATGAGGGAGTTTGAAAAAGCAAAAAGAATAAGTTACATTTAGAAAATGCAAATTATAAAAAAATGCAAATTATAAAACTACCAGGTGGGTTGGGGCCCACCCGGTAGTTTTCCACAGCCCTTTTTCTTTAAAATATTACATATATAAAAAAAAAAAACTGATTGCCAAACTATAAAAATCCAATCAATAAGTTCTTGTAAAAAAAGCATTTTGTTATTTTAGAAAAATCAAACATCCAAACATGAAAATTTAAATTGTCAAATTATTTTTTGCATTAAAACTAATTTCTTTTAAAAGCAGTTGTTATTTTAGACCTAATAATTCGCTCACTTGTATAGTTTCTATGATGACATGTAATAAGGCATGCCGTGAAGGAATTAGATTTTTCAATATCACAAAAAGCAATCAATTTTTCAACATTAGGACACAACTGTTTGAACATCCTCGTCCCAACATTCAATGTCATAAAGCAATTTAAAACCTGTTTTGTGGTTGTAGTTGAGAGCAATTTTTGTGTTGTTTTACAAGATTCTTCATCAATAATGGTTTTGCAATAATAACAATAAGAAATTACATTTCTCATGTCTAATAGAGGGTAGACACCACCATAACATCGACTAGTCTACGAGTATCATATGTGTCTAATAAACAATTGAATACTAGATCGAGGGTGAATCAAGAAAATACTACAACTTTGAAAACAAAGGATTGGCTACATAGAAGAAGAGGAAAACAAAGGTAGATGTGCAAGCATAGAAGGCATAGAAGAAGAGGAAAACAAAGGATTGGCTACTAATCTACGAGTATTATATGTATAACTAATAAACAATAGATCGAGGGTGAATCAAAAAAATACTACAACTTTGAATAAAAAAATTGAAATATCAACTTGTGAAAAGCTGCAGGTAAATGTGCAGGCATAGAAGAAGAGGAAAACAAGGGATTGGCTGTTTTGGGAAATAACATCGTTTGGAGGGCAGGATGATGAAAGTGTAGGAATTTTCAGGAGAAGATTATGAATCTCCCGATTTAGTTTGTCCTCTAATCCATCGCCTTATCCTCTCAAATCAGTTTTTTTTTTTTCCCTACTTTATATGCTTTACTTGATTTTACAATTTGTGATTCTAGTGTTTCAAGGACAGCAAGCAAATTATTTTATGCAAAGAATTTTAGAGCCGGACATTAATATTATCTAATTTAGTATAATATAATTGGCATTACCAAATAACTCAAGGATTTTGTTGTTGAATTCTTCGTTCTTGAATTTCCATCCTAATTTTAGCTATTTTTTCATCCTTAACACGACTTTACTAAACACGTCATATGTGTTTTAAACTGCTATTCATCAAGAGTGATGATCATCGTTAGTTTACATGATGTTGTGTTTTGTACAATAATAATGATGAACAATATGGAATCAACAAAGAGAGAACACTAACTACAACACATGACAATGGGATAAATGTCCATTGTCCAATAAATTTGGGGTGCATGTTTCATTTTTTCTTCATTGGACCTTATTGCTACATAGATTAATGATTTTTATCACTTTGAATGAATATCATTACTTTTAACATTGAAAAAAAAATCGAAATATCAACAACTCGTCAAAAGTTGCATATCTACGTGCAAGCATAGAAGGCCTAGAAGAAGATAAAAATAAAGGATGGGCTATTTTGTTAATTGGAAATGGCATCGTTTGGAGAAAGCAGGACGATGATAGTTTAGGAATTTTCAGGAGAAGATTATGAACATGCCACTGAGCGATGTAGTTTGTCCTAAAATCCATCACCTTATCCTCTTAATCAGTTTTTTTTTTTTTTTTTTTTTTAACTTTATAATTTTCCAAAACTTTAATTAGTTTTACGATTTTTGATTTTAGTCTTTCTATTTTGTTGTTGCATGCTGTGAATAAATTCAAAAGTTTGGGTCCACAGAAAGAGGTTCCAGTACAGGGTAATCGTCGACAGTGCATGAGCTGTATGGACAATCGCAATGGAGAAGGCAACTGATGCAGAAAAGTGAATAATAAATTAAGTCTTCTTTACTTGAGAAATATAATTATGATTTTGAATAAAATAAACAGAAAGAAAGAAAGGAAAAACGTACACTTACAGACTCTATTCGATACAAGTTTTCATCATAAAGAACAAGTCGAGCATTTTTATGATAAACTGTATCAACGGAATTCTCAGGTTTTCTTGATCTTTCATATGTGTATAGTTTCAGAAGTTTGTCGTCCATCTGGTCAGTTGCAATTGTTTGTAGCTGCAGAATATACCGTAGGAATAAGAATTAAGCTACTTGTACATTCCATTTGTACGTATGGCTGACGTTCCAAGATGTGAAAATATCGAGGCCATTAATTGTTTCAAGTGTTGTTAAAATCAATGGCAAAACTGTATGCCACGTCATGGAATATGAACCATGATGTCAACCAATATGTAAGTGTAGCAAAACTGTAGGAATAAATCCTTAGCCTAAAATCTGCAGAAAACTGTAAAAATGTTGGAGCAAAAAATGATCATATATTTTACCTGTTTCACAAGTTTATGTAACAGCTTGTCTAATGTGAAAAGAAGGTATGATTGAGTTCCAATAATCGCTCGACGCTCATCCTCAAACATTGCATTATCGAAGGAACCAAACGCTCATCCTCAAGTTCATGAATAGTTTCGGAGAAAAAGAAATTCTTGCTGGTGCATTATATGCTTAATTAAATAAGAATCAAATAAGTTGTAAACAAAAGAACACGTATATATTGACCTATTATATGAAACTGTTGTGCCCATATCACTTGAAACCTTCCACTTATTTTCAGCAGATGAAGCATGCAACTTGGCCTTTGGTATTCATTCGTACAATTTCTGTTCAGATAGACAATAAGCTAAAGTGACGGTAGGCAATGATCTTATGAGAAAGCCAAAAGGTTGATAAGTATTGCATAATAGAGCATGATTGCTAAGCTTCAAAAAAAAAAAAATTGAGTTAGTAAGTTTTAAAATAGATAATTTTTTTATTGATGAAAGTTGAAAGTAATTTATATTTTCGGCTTAGCAAGACACTCTCTACGTAAATTAAAAATAAATGTCTTACCTGGTGAAGGCTGAAAAGCACATAGGAGGAGTCGTTCCAATAGAAAGTTTGAGAGCTCTTCTGTTTCCTATATAATTCCAGAGGAATATAAACTGCAAGCGGCATCGCCATTCCTTCTTCATCA
>CAIGRB010059042.1:96686-118439 GCA_903798255.1 Fraxinus quadrangulata
TTATTTTACTGCAGTTAACAAATTATTTCTTTCTTTGTAATTCAGCCTAATAGTTGATTCTTTTTAAATATTGGCTAACACAAGGTACCTCTCTTTCACTCTCAGCCTTGTCATCAGCCTCGGGGGTGCAATCTTCTGCATCGGCACAAACACTTTCCAAACAATTACAAATTTTAGAGGAATTTTCACTGTCCAATGACTCCTCAGCACTTCTGTCCCCTTCATCATCAGCATAAGTATCGTTTTAGCCTCCTCACTCTTCACGTGTGTTAAGATCTCCATTAGGATATAGTTCACCCACTTCTAGTTCACAGTTGAAGGGAAGTACAGATTTTTCATGAAATTTCTGAGCTTTGACTTCTTCTGGTATTCTCCCATCTGAAGATGAAGTTAGTTGTGTACAAATACCATCCTGCAGTAACATAGAGATATTGCTGACAATTTTAAGAAACGGTCCCGAGAACAGGTTCCAAATTAACCAAATGGTAGAACTAATCTCATTCATTCATCACCTATCAGCTAGGATTTGAATCAACAAAATCCATAAAGTTCTCTAAGTTTCTTCAGGAAGGTGGACGCAGTTGGTGCATGGCTGTCATGAGCTAGAGTCGAAAGGTATTGGGTTGAACCAAGAAAACCAAAAGTCAACCATGAACTGAAATTATGTTACATTACTAAACAGACTAGGTTGCAACGATCTCTCTAGCTATATTTTTAAATTTGGTATCTCCAGAAAATTATTGTCCATTTTAAAGAGGAAATCTGCATTTTCCCGTTTTCTAGGGTTGCCATGGTGTTAAACAAGAAGATATAGTTTGTACTCAACAAATATTTCACATGGTCACCTAAATACCTGCCATTATTATTGTTATACATCTTTCTTACTTAATACATATGAAGTTTATTGCACTTAATAAAGTTTATGGCTAGATATAGTCCATGATAGGCGAAAAACTGAACAAATTAACAAATGAAATTCATCAAAATTTAGGCATGTATTACATGCACACAAACACCCAAAATGTCTTCACAATAAGCAGTTACATCTGAAGTAAAAAGAAAAACAAAAAGAGAGTACTCAATATGAAGTCCAAGGATATAAAGATCTAATCTAATTGGAATTCTTCTTTTTTTTTTTTTTTCCAAAACATAAGGTGCTACTATATGACAGTCGGCTGTAAGGTAAGGAAGTAAAACAGAGATGTTGCTTGTTTATAAATTAGCCATTTGTTTAGCAGAAGGACATAATTTTTATTTTCCGCTTCAGTTAACTAAAAATCAAAATACCACTTGTAGATGAAAATATAATCCAAGGTAGGTAAATCTTATGTATGCAAAACCAACAAAGTTGAAAGAATGCTCATTAGCATACTAATGAATGAACTTCGACAAGTCAATACATATAGAAACTTCAAATATACTTAAAATTACTTACTAGGACTCATCTCTATCCCATGTTCATCATTGACATTGTCCAATCTAGAAGGAGTAGCACAAAGCCCTATCAATAGAAAATATATCTAAGAATTTGAATGATATGTTCTGAAATGGAATAGGAACCCAAGAATGTATAGAAATGATAGGTAAGGGGAGAGTTTAACAAAGCTTAGACTATCCTCTAAACCTGAAGCATTGTTCTCACAAAGGATTCCATGAATTCCCTCTGCTCCAGCAGCATTTGGATTGGGTTGCCCTGTGCAAGTAGCTTTTTTGCTGGCCCCAGATGTTTCAGCTACAAAATTGGCATCAATCTCCATTATTCTATCTTGGGGCCTGTTACACAATAAATCACTCGTACAAGTAACATAATCAGCACTTTGGACATTATCATCTTTCATCCCATTATCGTCATATGAAATCTGCATTATGGTGGAACAGGGTTTTTTTTTTTTGGAATGTTCTGATCTCCACTTAAAAATCTGATTTTTACCAAACAAGGGCTAAGTATTGCTCATTTCAAAACAAAGAAACAACGTTTAAAATTTTAGAAATTATATATTAATTAAATTTTATTAATGAAATAATTAATTAAATATATATTTTATTAATTAAATATATTAAGATCATAATTTTATATTATTTGGTCACAAATTATTTCTCTATCACGAATCAAAAAATTTGTAATTCACAAATTATTTCATAGTCACAAATTACAAATTTTATAGGTTGCAATTTATTTATCAATCACAAATCCCAAATTTTATCTATCGCAAACGCTTAAATAGCTGATAACAAACACTCTTTATTCCACCCTACCCAAATAATTGGTCACAAACACACCCTACCCCATTCCCGACACCAATAGTTGGTCAGAAATTAACCAATTAGCTAGTCACACATACCGAAGTAGCCGATCATAAGCACTTTTCATCCCATCCCCACCCCCACCCAACCCCCAACCCTATCCCCTCCTAAACTCAACCACATCCCAAATATTTGGTCACAAACACTATTCACGCTATTCCCACTATCGACACCAATAGTTGGTCATAAATTAATCAAATAGTTGGTCACGAACACCCAAATTGTTGGTCACAAATACCCATAATTGGTCAAGAGCACCCAAATAGTTGATAACAAACACTCTTTATCTCATCACATCACATCCCTACCCCACCTCAACACTACACCAATTGAACGTCGAGTCATCTCACCACCACCGCCAACACCACCACCTGTACTACCACTCTACTCAATCATTGGCAAATCACCAACAATCATTCAATAACCACTTGCACCACCCCACAACAACCGCTAACAACCACAATTTCCAAACTGAAAACAATCAAAACATCAATAACAAAAACAATATTGAGGTTATTTTACATCGATTGTGGAAGGGGCTGTGGTCAATTTATAAGTGTGAGGGTAAACTTTACCTCTTGAGCTAGCTTTTGGGGTTAAGAACATACAAGACCACCCAATATTGGTATTAGAGCCCAGGTTATCAACAAGTATCGGCCCAACGGTCTACGAGAAATACAAGTTTCCTCCCACCTATGGCCTAATGTGTGAGGGAAAGATTGTTGAGGTTATACCACATCGGTTATGGAAGGAGTTGGTGGTCAATTTATAAGTACGAGGGAAAGCATCTCCTTTTGAGGTAGCTTTTAAGGGTTGAGAATGACCAAAATCACCTAACAAACAACCACAAAACTCCGACTAAGCAAATCAGATCGAAGGAGGAAGAATTCATCTCAAAAAACCCAAACCCCCTTCCCACTTCGGCACCAAACGCCATCACTTCTGGCCATAGGCGATGCGCTATCCCGGGCACACTACAAATGTAGCAACAGTAGTGTCGACGTTGTCGAACGATAGCCCCGACTTTGTCGTTCAGCCCTGACGCTGTCGAAAGAAAGTTGACAATGATTGACAGCAAACAAAGATGTCGACATTTTAAGGGTCAGCGACTAAACTTGTAGTGTGTGAGGGAGGGTGTGGGGGTATGGTGGGTTTGGAAAATTTATTAGGGTTTGTGATTTGAGTGTGATGTGTGTGGAGAATTTTTATTTAAATTTTAAATAAAAAATTTAATTATAACCTTTTTTTAAAATAAAAAATAATAGTTATAATCTTATTTTTCAAGTTGAAAATTTAAATGTAGGGATGGGTGTAATTTCCCCAATATTTAATTTAAGCAAGCCCATCTAAGTAATTGGGCCTGTCAACTTTGATCCTACACGATCCAAATTCCTTTTTGATGATTCAAACATATTTTGACTTTATAAATTGTTTAAATTATAAAATAGTTAGACTTGAATTGATAAGTAGATAGTACTTATAAATCCCTGAAAATATATGAATAAAAAATAATTTGAGTATTTATAAACATGAGTCAAACATGTGCTCATTGCAATTGAAAATAAAGTCTAAAGCGATAACTTATTTATTTTCATTATATTAATTTGAACAATTTTTCGTATTTTTAGAGAAAAATAACACATTTTACCCTCTTTTCTTTAACCAAAAAAAATAAGTATATCATGTTTTCGTTACTAGTAGAAAACCATCTTATATTATCATTCATAAATCCAGAAAATATGATGATATTGCATACAGACTCTAAATTCATTTACTTAAAAAATAAATAAAAAATCAAAGAGTAATCGAAATTTTAATTTTAAATCTACAAGCACATTATTTGCTTAACTTACATATATCACATTTAGCTTATAGCTCCTTTTTGCAAAGCAAAACCCTACTAATTGAGCTATATTTTTCAAGTCAAATGGAAGATGTATGAAGTACTTAGATTTTTTATACAACCATCGAGCCATTCTCAACTTGAACCAGAAACTTTGCTTGTCAAATTTTCCTACGTCCCCTTGTTAATAGAGCTTTGCCTTTGGAAGTCCGCTCTTCAAGTTGTTTGATACTTTACAAGCTTGAACTAATATATATTCGATTTTAATTTTTTTTTTTAGTTCAATCCTGAATTTATCTCTAACTGTGAATAAAGGCTATCGACTTCACAATCAAAGGTATGTTGTGCCAGATTTGACTCCCTAAAACCGGGTATGAAGAAACTCCGACTGCTCATAGTATGAGGCGCATCCAATGAATTAATAATGGGTTTTTTTTTTTAGTGAAGGCACATGGTATCTAAATATTTTATCAAGGTTTAAACTTTATATACACTTTTATTAGTTAAATAATAAAGATTATGGGTTTAATACATAGACATTTTAGCTACCGATTGCCAGCTCTTAAGCCACTATCGCCCATCATTATTAATTAATACCGTTAGGTTTGAATTATTGCTGGACAAGGAATTAGAATGTCGATTAATATTTTTTTGAAATTATTAAGAAAAAGTTCATATGATATTGTGAAATATAATTTGAAGAGGAATTTGCATGAGAAGCTAATTCGTCATGATTTTGTTTTCTGTGCATTTTCAAGAAAAACAATACAAGTAAATTTCATGAAGTATGTTTAGTGTTTCTCTTTGCCCTTCTTAATAGAATAGTCTTGAGATGTTAAAAGGTGAAAAGTCGTATACTTCTTCGAATAAATCTCATGCAAAACTAAACCTTACTTTAATCATCTTATGTTACTTCGATCTCTTCATTTATCTCTATTGTGTTACATTAATTACGAAAGAGTAACATAAATATACAATTCATTACAAATTGGTGATTTTTACAATTTTTTTTATTTTTCTTCCAATTTTACCATCTGTAAAATAATTTTTTTTTTCAAATCTACCCTAAAAAGGAATGAAATTTGAATAAAACGAAAAGAAATTCCTCTTAAAATAAATCATTCTCTCCGTTCAAAGCAACAATAATAAGTTCAAAGGTACCACACACAATAGGAAATGATTGGATAAACAATTTAAAGTCATTGAATTGTAAAGAGTGACGTGCATTTACTTCATATTGTTTACACATACTTACATTCTTTCATATAGGGGCATATTTGTGGTTTTATTCTTTTAAAAAACTTTCAAAATCGATAGATAAATTCTCATGTGTAAGTTGAACCATTTTAAAATCCACTACTAAAAGTCAACTCAAAATCTAATCCCTTATATATGCTCAAAATCGATACTTGAAAAAACTCGTAACCATTACCTCAAAACTCACAAACAAGCCTTAACTTTTCATAATTAATCCACAACGATAGAAACAGTCCAATTATTTCTTCAAATGTCACATGACAACTCAAAAAACTTCAAAATTATAGAAACTAACTCAAGTTGAGAAGCAAAATGAGATGTCATGTAATGATTTAACAAGACTTTAAAGGTCTTTGCCCTATGTATTAGGTAGAATTTCTCATTGCAAAAATGAAGTTTATTTTGAAAGTGGCAATGAGTATTGACAAAGTTTAGAATCTTCATATCACTTTCCTCAAAATAAAATTCCACACGGTGTGTGGACCAAATATTCCCTCAATAATAAGATTCAGCAAGCATATGCTGACTTCAAGATTAATTTGCCTTTTAACTAAAATAATTTACAAAAATAACACAATCCAGCGAATCTTTCCAACGAAAAATCCACACTTTTCTTCTCCACCGCTTTGGCTTTCATTCTCTCCCCCGACAATCACCGGTATTTCAAATAAAAACCTCAAGCAAACAGAACATAAGCCCATTGTCGGCATATACAGATTCAAATCTTAAAACCCACAAAAGAAAAAAAAATGGATTCTTCAGAGCAGCGGCATAAGAGAAAACGCATATTCAGACAGTCATATTCAACGTATTCTCCACTGTGCTTTTTCACAGTAAGATCTTTTGTTTTGTGTTCTAGTTTTCTCACTTTTCTTTGTCTTTTATCATATACAATTCCCTTTAATTCTTCGGCTTTCCGGCCTGTTTTAGTTGTTTCAAGATTTTCCAATTCTGCTAAATCAGTCCAAGATTTTCATAAATTGTCGATGCCCATAAAAATAGAGAACCGAGTTCTATTTCCTGATGATGTGCTGTTGTTGGTTGCTGGTGGAAGGAAATATGGCTTTATAAAGAAGGGTATTATTGCAGAATTAGAATGTGTTTATTACAGTAAAAATGTACTGGATAATGCTATTGTTGATAAGGAGAATGTGCTGTCTGTAGATGAATATGATGAATTTAGGTCAATTGTGAGATGCCCAATCCCTTCGGTGAATTATTCGTCAGTGGTAAATTTACGGTGGCGGTATAAAAATGAAAATTTGAGGGAAGAAAATGGATTGTGGATAACTGAGAATCAGACTATTCATTATTGGGAAAATGTGGCATATGGAGCTGTTTTGGACGGGGAAACAGTGGTTGTGTTTGCGAAGGGTTTGAATTTGAGACCGGCTAGAGAATCCAATCCGGGCCAATTTAGTTGCCATTTTGGTTTAGGGAATTGGGAAGTGGATGAAAGGTTTATGTTCACCACAAAAGCTTTGGTTGCTGGTCAAGAGGTTGTGAGATGTTCATTGCCTAGGAGCATTAGAAAATATCCGGATAAGGTGTCGGGAATCCAAGTGACTATTGGAATGACACCCCATGTTCGTGCTCAAGGTCATGAACGCGCACTCTTGCCGTCTGTGGCAAAGATATTCGATACCAAGTCCGAGCAAAAGAGGAAGGGCGAAGGAAATTATGAGCTTTGTGTTTGTACAATGGTGTGGAACCAAGCTTTTGCATTGCGCGAGTGGATTATGTATCATGCTTGGCTTGGAGTTGAGAGATGGTTCATTTACGATAATAATAGCGATGATGGAATAGAAGAGGTTGTTCGGGAACTTGACCTTGAGGACTACAATGTCACTAGGCATGTGTGGCCGTGGATCAAAACTCAAGAAGCCGGTTTTTCACATTGTGCTCTCAGAGCTAAACATGAATGCAATTGGGTTTCTTTTATGGATGTAGACGAGTACTTCTACTTCCCGTATTCAACGCCACATTATTAAGAAAAAGTTCATATGATGTGGTGAAATATAATTTGAAGAGGAATTTGCATGAGAAGCTAATTCGTCATGATTTTGTTTTATGTGCATTTTCAAGAAAAACTATACAAGTAAATTTCATGAAGTATGTTTAGTGTTTCTCTTTGCCCTTCTTAATAGAATAGTCTTGAGATGTTAAAAGGTGAAAAGTCGTATACTTCTTCGAATAAATCTCTTGCAAAACTAAACCTTACTTTAATCATCTTATGTTACTTCGATCTCTTCATTTTATTACATTAATTACGAAAGAGTTATCAACTCTCTTAAAAAAGTAACATAAATATACAATTCATTACAAATTGGTGATTTTTACCTTTTTTTATTTTTCTTCCAATTTTACCATCTGTAAAATAATTTTTTTTTCAAATCTACCCTAAAAAGGAATGAAATTTGAATAAAAAGAAAAGAAATTCCTCTTTAAATAAATCATTCTCTCTGTTCAAAGCAACATTAATAAGTTCAAATGTTAGTCCACACACAATAGGAAATGATTGAATAAACAATTTAAAGTCATATTGAATTGTAAAGAGTGAAGTGCATTTACTTCATATTGTTTACACATACTTACATATTAGGTAGGATTTCTCATTGCAAAAATGAAGTTTATTTTGAAAGTGGCAATGAGTATTGACAAAGTTTAGAATCTTCATTTCACTTTCCTTATAAAATTCAACACGGTGTGTGGACCAAATATTCCCTCAATTATAAGCTTCAGCATGCAAATGCTGACTTCAAGATTAATTAATTTGCCTTTTAACTAAAATAATTAACAAAAACAACACAATCCAACAAATCTTTCCAACGAAAAATCCACGCTTTTCTTCTCCACCGCTTTGGCTTTCATTCTCTCTCCGACAATCACCGGTATTTCAAGAACAACCTCAAGAAAACAGTACATAAGCCCACTGTCCGCATATACAGATTCAAATCTTAAAACCCACAAAAAAAAAAAAACAATGGATTCTTCAGAGCAACGGCATAAGAGAAAACGCATATTCAGACAGTCATATTCAACGTATTCTCCACTGTGCTTTTTCATAGTAAGATCTTTTGTTTTGTGTTCTAGTTTTCTCACCTTTCTTTGTCTTTTATCATATACAATTCCCTTTAATTCTTCGGCTTTCCGGCCTGTTTTAGTTGTTTCAAGATTTTCCAATTCTGCTAAATCATTCCAAGATTTTCAGAAATTTTCGATGCCCATAAAAATAGAGAACCGAGTTCTATTTCCTGATGATGTTCTGTTGTTGGTTGCTGGTGGAAGGAAATATGGGTTTATAAAGAAGGGTATTATTGCAGAATTAGAATGTGTTTATTACAGTAAAAATGTACTGGATAATGCTATTGTTGATAAGGAGAATGTGCTGTCTGTAGATGAATACGATGAATTTAGGTCAATTGTGAGATGCCCAATCCCTTCAGTGAATTATTCGTCAGTGGTAAATTTACGGTGGCGGTATAAAAATGAAAATTTGAGGGAAGAAAATGGATTGTGGATAACTGAGAATCAGAGTATTCATTCTTGGGAAAATGTGGCATATGGAGCTGTTTTGGACGGGGAAACAGTGGTTGTGTTTTCCAAGGGTTTGAATTTGAGACCGGCTAGAGAATCCAATCCGGGCCAATTTAGTTGCCATTTTGGTTTAGGGAATTGGGAAGTGGATGAAAAGTTTACGTTCACCACAAAAGCTTTGGTTGCTGGTCAAGAGGTTGTGAGATGTTCATTGCCTAGGAGCATTAGAAAAAATCCGGATAAGATGTCGGGAATCCAAGTGACTATTGGAATGACACCCCATGTTCGTGCTCAAGGTCATGAACGCGCACTCTTGCCGTCTGTGGCAAAGATATTCGATCCCAAGTCCGAGCAAAAGAGGAAGGGCGAAGGAAATTACGAGCTTTGTGTGTGTACAATGGTGTGGAACCAAGCTTTTGCATTGCGTGAGTGGATTATGTATCATGCTTGGCTTGGAGTTGAGAGATGGTTCATTTACGATAATAATAGCAATGATGGAATAGAAGAGGTTGTTCGGGAACTTGACCTTGAGGACTACAATGTCACTGGGCATGTGTGGCCGTGGATCAAAACTCAAGAAGCCGGTTTTTCACATTGTGCTCTCAGAGCTAAACATGAATGCAATTGGGTTTCTTTTATGGATGTAGACGAGTACTTCTACTTCCCGTATTCAACGCCACGACACCAAAGATTTAGAGAATTGGGTTATGCAGGACAGAATTCACTTCGTACCTTGGTCACAAATTTTTCATCATCATCGAACACTATAGGAGAGATCAGGACATCTTGCCACAGTTTTGGACCATCTGGATTGAATTCACCTCCCACACAGGGCGTTACAGTGGGTTACACTTGTCGTCTTCAGAGTCCCGAGAGGCATAAATCTATAATTCGACCAGATGCACTGGATACTACACTCCTCAATGTGGTGCACCATTTTCACCTAAGGAAAGGATTTGAGTACCTTAATCTCCCGGAGAGCACAGCCGTAATCAATCACTATAAATACCAAGTATGGGAAGTTTTTCGATCGAAGTTTTACAGACGAGTCGCCACATATGTTGCTGATTGGCAACAAAACCAAAACGAAGGTTCAAGAGACCGAGCCCCTGGGTTGGGAACGGAGGCAATTGAACCACCTGATTGGCCACTGAAGTTTTGTGAGGTTTGGGATACTGGATTGAGAGACTTTGTTTTGTCGAACTTCGCTGATATTTGGACTGGTTTGCTGCCTTGGGAGCGATCTCCTTCGCGGTGATTTAAATCGAGAGTTCTTGGTGCTTGATCGCCAATCAAATCTATTATCTAAAAGGAGAAAATTACATAAATAGACAATTCATTTTTTGATTGTTTCACCATTGTATCTGATTCTTTTGTTCTTGAATATGCAGAAAGATAGAGATTTAGATAGAGATTTTTTACAAAATTGTAATTCAGGATATTTTCTGAAAAATAACTGTCATCCTTTAGTTGGAAAGATGTTTTAAGACAGTAACATAAATATTGCAATCTAATCTTTGATGTATGTCTAGTAATGTCTGACAACCCCGCTCTTCGGTATTCTCAGCAAATGGAAGGCCGTGATTATCCTAACGAAACGTACTTCTCCATAGAATCCATACAATATGATTTTAGGAAGTAATTTTTAATCACAATAGAGCGTGCTAGTTCACTGTCGTCGAAAATGTTGTAGGGAAAACAATTTGACGATGAAAAGGAAAAAATGCATAAATCTAAAGGAGATAAAAATGAAGCAAGGTATGCAATAACAAATACTTTTTAAGATACACGTCATCTCGTGCACACGTGCTAACAAGATGAATGGGCGTCTTTTTCTCAAGATACAACAATTTATTGTGCTCTTCTTGATCGAAACGATCTTGTGGCTGAACGAAAATTTAATTGTACTTTCTTGATCAAAATAACAACACTTGAATCTCGGAAACTCAAGCTATTTGGACAGAGTTTTAGAGGATAAGAAGAAGAAATTATTTAGAACTAACTTGGAGTGAAGAAAACATAATGAAGCAGTTCAATTTATAGATTTTTATGTGTCTATTCTAAAATGCCGAGTCTTTTGCCGCAAATTAATTTGGGACATTAGATCGAACATTTCAAATTAGGACATGTCTTTACGGTTCACATCACGCTCTTTTGAGATGGTTCATGACCTTTCGATGTGACTTCTCTCTATTTGATTGGTCGTGTTTACTTACATATAGTTCACCTTTTTACTCTTTCAATAATTAATCTTCATTCTCATTTGTTAAAGATACAATAAAAGCTTCATTTAAAGGTTTTCATTGAGCTCATATGGAAATTTATCCAATTCATCCAAATGCCCTTTTTTCAATTTAATGTCATTGCAATTTCCTAATAACTACTTGGATATAGATGTGGTACTTGCATCGGCACAACTCACGATGTTACAATGTTATAATAGTAGGACGGTGGAAAATGCTAAATAAATAAATAAAATAAAATAGCCATCAATGAGAAAAATGTCTGTAATGGGAATACCATCTATTAAGGGACATAAACAATTACAGGGATATGACGATTTGAAAGATTGATTTGGAATAGAACCTCACCGATCCATTTATCAAGAGCTTACCAACTACTTGTTTTTAGGCTCATATCATAGGTATGATAATTCGGGATTTGTCATAAACACTTTAGGGTAAGTGGAGATTGTTGGATATGTGTCCAAAGCGTTAGACTTTAACTGTGTTTTTCACATTGATTTGTCTATTGATAAATATTGTTTATTTGTTTCGATTTAAATGTTTAGTGCTTAATTGAGCAAGTTATTAAGGATCATCGACCGCATTGAGACAATATGAGTTATGTATTTTGTACAGAGAAGTGTATAAGATGTGAGTCGTATTTCGATCAAAAGGGATTTGTCTTAGACTGATCAATAAAGTTTCACACCCTATTTGATATAAACTCAAAATTTCGAGAATACTAAAATTTAGTGTCCCAAAAAGTCTTTCCCCGTCTGATCTCAAGATCAAATCTCCAGCATTGAAATGCTTAGTGT
Source organism: Fraxinus quadrangulata (assembly GCA_903798255.1). NCBI lineage: Eukaryota > Viridiplantae > Streptophyta > Magnoliopsida > Lamiales > Oleaceae > Fraxinus > Fraxinus quadrangulata. The sequence goes on from CAIGRB010059042.1 coordinate 108,671, forward strand.
AGTTTATTGCTCTCGAAATGACTATTGAATGGGATCTGTGTTCGACTTGGTCAATAAATTTTTATAGTAAAGTGAGTAAATATCGATGATGACCTTTGTTAAATAGAGAACAAGTAACTGTGATCTCACGAGGCTGTTTGTTAGATCTATGCTTTCTATTCCAGCTGGTCGATTCGGGCTCAAACACAATCTGGGCTTATATGACTTGGGTCGAGCCAATCATGGGCCCACAAGCGTGGTTTCCTGAGTAAAGGAGGAAATGGGAAATTATCAAAGTAGCACCAAAATGAATCAGTTAATCAGATCTTTGAACTTTTGATCTTGCCCGCAATAATAAAGTAATAAACAGAGAAATCTGGATGGTTTGTTCCTTGCAAATTTTCACAATAGTCTTGCTAGAAATCGAAGAACCCTAACTGTTTTTTTCTTTAGCAATTGAGGAACCCAAATAGAAGAAGGAAGAGGGGAAAATTCAAGCCATGTCCTTTTCAAAATTGTCACAATTAATTATCTTTTTCTTTGTTTCGATATCTGCAATTTCCAATTACTCTGCAGCTCACAATTCGTAAGTGAATCTCCACTACTCAATTACTTCAAATTAATTTCTTGATATGATAACAATATGAATTTTTCCTGTAGAAATTCTATTATAGGAACTAAATTTTTCGAAAATTACAGAGGAATTCGAGTAATAAAGCGGAGAACGCTGATGGGTTTTAAAGAGACGCCAAATGGTGGAAATCTCACATTCGATTGTTCACCTTCTGGCCCTTGCATTCCCTGCTCTCGTTCTGAAAAGGTGCCATTAAATTCCCGTTTTAATGATTTCTAGTTTATTGTTTTATAGATGTTTGATTGATACTATTTGAGTAATTTTAAGATCATGTATTTGTGATCAAATGGAACGCCTTGCAGAGTTTTGAAAAAAAAAAAAAATCGTGAAATAGTATGGTTTCATCGGTTGAATATTATTTAACTTTGGTCAGGGTGATTTCACTTTTGCAATGATGTTTTCAAATTCAACTAAAAAAACTCTGCCTTCTTTAATTGCTCCCCTTCTAGCCCTGTATTCCCTGTTCTCATTTGAAATGGTGCCCTTTTCCGTTTCTGTAAATGCTTGCATTCCCATTTTAATGATTCCTGCTTTATTGTTTTATAGATGTTAGGTTGGTACTATTTGAATGATTTCACTTGTGAACCTATTATAAGATTGTGTATTTATGATTAAATTGGATTCCTTGCACACTTTTGTTTCAATTGGAAATTTTTCTTGAACAAAATTGTGAATTGGTAAGGTTGAGTACAGGATTCATTTGACTATTATTTAACTTTGACCTGATTTCAAGTTTTCTATAATAATATGCAATTACGCAGATTAAGATTATATAATTCTGCAAAAAATAATTCCGTGCTATCCGATCTTGTGTTCTTTTTCTTGTTTTAACAACTATTGCGAGTTATCTGATCTTGTATCTTCTTCCTAAGGAACCTAAATTGTTGCTCAACCTTTACAATGAAATGATAAATGCCTTGTTTCATGGTCATGAAATATTATACCACGTACATAACTCATAAGATGAACTGAAAACTTTGACTCTACCATTTCTGTAAAGAAAAAAACAAGTTGGTGAACATATGAATTTTGAATTGTATTTGTACTGTTTGATGATATCTTCCTTTAGTTTCCACTAAATTAATCTATTTAAGAATGGTATGGGTTGTGGGCATACAATTCGTCTTTGATAATTGATATGCCGAAAAGAAGCTTGAAGAAAGAAAGAAAGAAAGGAAGAAAGTATAGTTCTTTATGTTATCAGCCATACCCTTTGTTTCCTCTTGCACTATTTAAGCATTCGAATATTTAGTTTTTTTCTTTTTGTGCTTATTGAAAGATATATTGTTTCTTTGTAGAATGATGAAAAATATCGCTGCAGTGAAACTGGATATCGCATTCGCTTGAAATGTCAACCAATTGGGACTAGTTCTAAAAAAGAAAAAAGCCAAAAATTAACAAACGGGCGATCTGATCTTGAGACCGAACAGATTACTATTTCAACAGGACAAAGAAGTCTACTAGATGATTCATCCAAATCAAAAGGTGGTTCTAACTTTTATATCACTTACAGAAGCTGTATACCTGCAGTAAATGAAGAAAAGTTGTCAGTACTTGGTTTTGAGGTAAGTTCTGATATTTGATAGCTCTAGTGTACATCAATTGTTGGTGGTCCCATTACCTAATGGTTTAAACTGTACAGCTTGTTTCTAGAAAATTCCAGATCTAAACGAAAATAACAAAGAATTTGGCCGACTGAATATTTAGTTGTGTTCTCATTAGTCTAATCCATTTTAACTTACTACTAATGTGAGATTTGGTTCCCCTTGAGTTCTGATATTGTTGTCTGGGTAGATTGTTCCTCTCAGCTTACCTAAATGTTCAGAAATTGCCGATCATTGGCTAATAAAAGTAGGTAACTTGGCACTTGCCTTGTTGTGAGTGCAGCTCCTTAGTGCTTAAATGATTGATATTGGACTATTCTCCTTTTGTTAATGTTAGACTATAGGGCCTAATCATATAGTATAATTATTTCCTCTAGTGGATTGACCTATATTGAGTCTGCTCCCTCTTGATAATAGGCGAATTGACTGTATGGAGGCTATTCTTCCTCTTGATATTAGTTAGGGGGTTGATTTTTTGTGAGAGAAACCTTCTACTCTTCTTCTCCATTAAAATGAAAATATACCAGAACAAGTAGATGTAGTTCTCGTGAACCACTATAAGTTTGTGTATTTGCTTTGCTTGTTTTGAATTTTCATTTGTTTATTATTGCACTTGTAAATAGAGATTAGTGCTTAATCTTTAACAGATATGTGCCATTCTTTTCCTTTAAATTATTACCAATTAAGTACGGAACTGTATAAGTGCTGAATTAAGTCCATCGTTTCTATGCTAGCAACTATTTACCGCGAAATTTTACGTATCAGTTTTTAGTATGGATATTAAAGAGTTAATAGCTATTAGGATTGTTTCATCTGATGTTTACTGCTTAATTCGATAGCCTGGCAGTCAGATTCTTTCTATTGGTTTTGACTTTATGAATTGGAAAGTTTATGCTCTGTATAAAATATTAAATCAGTTAAAGGCTTTTCTTCTTTTTCAGAAAGACAAAGATATCCTATTTTCTTTTATTTCTGATTGGTTGTTTTTCAAATTTTGTAATCAGTAAACCATTTGTTCTATCGTTTTTGTACATGCATTATAAAAGGCCAAGTCATTTTAAAAGTTCAACTCTTATTAAAATCCCCCATGTCATGTTGTTCCAGTCAAAATTTCGTAAATTTTCATTTATAATTTCATGAGTGCGCGTTACAATCAAAGCTCCTCTACATCATGTTCACGTACTAAATTTTGCATATTTTCAGTCCTATGTTTTGAGAGTAAAATTGGAGGGGAGAAAACTAGTGTTTTACAAAAGGAAAACTAAAATATATTATTAGTTGCCAAGGGCTTTTAATTTTCATTACCAAAGTAAACTCTTTAAGAAAGATAAATCATAAGAACAAATGTTATCCTCTTATAAACAGTTATTTTATAAAAAAGTTTATTTTAATCTTTTGATGATATTCATTGCAGTCTATGAGGAAAATCTTATCGGAAGAATACTTAAAGTTAAAATTTAGTTGTATTACTAAAAAATTTAGGTAAAATATGGTTTAGTTAATGGAATTAAATACTGCACATATAAATCTTAACCAAAGAAGTTAATCTTTGTATGGTGAAAGCTGGATCATTTAAGCTTAGTTTTCATTGTCTTTAATTAGTAATTTCTTACATACATTTATAACTCAAAATATCAAACAATCTACAGGAAAAATACTTATTAGAGTGTATCTAAGTGCAGTTTTGTCTTAATAGTCCTACTTTGATTGCATTTAACTTACTACTTTAATTTGTATAAACCATTTGTATTTTGCATGAATGAAAAGTATGATCAAATGAAATGATATAGAACCTTTAAAGAGTTAAAGGAAACATTATAGACAAAGAGAAAGATTAATTTGGAATATATATAACTTTTTAAGAGTATAAAATAAACTATGATCATGAAAAGTTTGTTTTTAATCTTTAGATTTGACAAATTAGTCACTCCACACGTAGCTGAACTTTTAAGTATTATAAAGTAGTGATTTGTTAGTATTGTTTTCAATGTATGATGTGGTAAAGTTTAGTTTCCTTTATAGTAAAGAGAAGGAAAAAAATTGTTCTTATTGTTTTCAATAAATGCCTTTTTTGGTGTATTAATTTAATGAATTTACATAATCGCATGAATTATTATAATTTTCAATTAGTTTGCAATTTAAACTTCCTTTTTAACTTTAGACACTATAACAATCGTTCAAAATTCAAATTAAAAACATGTTTGGCAAAGCTTAAATTATAATTTAAGCTGGTCCAACACACTTTTTATCAACACATTCTATGCCCACACCTTATTACCCAGTTTTTATTTACACATTTTGTGGGACTTGTTGCTTAAATTTTAATTTAAACCCTCCCAAACAAGCAATAACACTCATGTTTGAGTATTATGAATTAACTTACAAAAAATGGTTGTGCAACATGTACATAATGATTTACATACACATGATGTCGTAAGATATGATTGTGTCTAAATTTTTTCAACCAAAAAATGAAATAAAAATTCTCCACTATTTATTACATATCATCTGTATGTAAATCATTATATAATTACTTTAAATTATTACCAATTAAGTATGGAACTGTATAAGTGCTGAATTAAGTCCATCGTTATGCTAGCAACTATTTACCGCGAAATTTTACGTATCAGTTTTTTAGTATGGATATTAAAGAGTTAATAGCTATTAGGATTGTTTCATCTGATGTTTACTGCTTAATATGATAGCCTGGCAGTCAGATTCTTTCTATTGGTTTTGAATATATGAATTGGAAAGTGTATGCTCTGTATAAAAGATTAAATCAGTTAAAGGCTTTTCTTCTTTTTCAGAAAGACAAAGATATCCTATTTTCTTTTATTTCTGATTGGTTGTTTTTCAAATTTTGCAATCAGTAAACCATTTGTTCTATCGTTTTGGTACATGCATTATAAAAGGCCAAGTCATTTTAAAAGTTCAACTCTTACTAAAATCCCCCATGTCATGTTGTTCCAGTCAAAATTTCGTAAATTTTCATTTATATTTTCATGAGTGCGCGTTACAATCAAAGCTCCTCTACATCATGTTCACGTACTAAATTTTGCATATTTTCAGTCCTATGTTTTGAGAGTAAAATTTGAGGGGAGAAAACTAGTGTTTTATAAAAGGAAAACTAAAATATATTATTAGTTGCCAAGGGCTTTTAATTTTCATTACCAAAGTAAACTCTTTAAGAAAGATAAATCATAAGAACAAATGTTATCCTCTTATAAACTTAAAGTTATTTTATAAAAAAAGTTTATTTTAATCATTTGATGATATTCATTGCAGTCTATGAGGAAAATCTTATCGGAAGAATACTTAAAGTTAAAATTTAGTTGTATTACTAAAAAATTTAGGTAAAATATGGTTTAGTTATTGGAATTAAATACTGCACATAAAAATCTTAACCAAAGAAGATCTTTGTATGGTGAAAGCTGGATCATTTAAGGTTGGTTTTCATTGTCTTTAATTAGTAATTTCTTGCGTACATTTATAACTCAAAATATCAAACAATCTACTGGAAAAATACTTATTAGAGTGTATCTAAGTGCAGTTTTGTCTTAATAGTCCTACTTTGATTGCAATTAACTTACTACTTTAATTTGTATAAACCATTTGTATTTTGCATGAATGAAAAGTATGATCAAATGAAATGATATAGAACCTTTAAAGAGTTAAAGGAAATATTATAGACAAAGAGAAAGATTAATTTTGAATATATATAACTTTTTAAGAGTATAAAATAAACTATGATCATGAAAACTTTCTTTTTAATCTTTAGATTTGACAAATTAGTCACTCCATACGTAGCTGAACTTTTAAGTATTTTAAAGTAGTGATTTGTTAGTATTGTTTTCAATGTATGATGTGGTAAAGTTTAGTTTCCTTTATAGCAAAGAGAGGGAAAAAAAACAATATATAACTTAAAAAGTTTATTATAGTTTATTTTGCATGAATGAAAAGTATGATCAAATGAAATGATATAGAACCTTTAAAGAGTTAAAGGAAATATTATAGACAAAGAGAAAGATTAATTTGGAATATATATAACTTTTTAAGAGTATAAAATAAACTATGATCATGAAAAGTTTCTTTGTAATCTTTAGATTTAACAAATTAGTCACTCCATACGTAGCTGAACTTTTAAGTATTTTAAAGTAGTGATTTGTTAGTATTGTTTTCAATGTATGATGTGGTAAAGTTTAGTTTCCTTTTTAGCAAAGAGAGGGAAAAAAAATTGTTCTTATTGTTTTCAATATATGCTTTTTTTTGGTGTATTAATTTAATGAATTTACATAATCGCATGAATTATTAAAATTTTCAATTAGTTTGCAATTTACACTTCCTTTTTAACTTTAGACACTATAATAATCGTTCAAAATTCAAATTACAAGCATGTTTGACAAAGCTTAAATTATAATTTAAGCTGGTTACAAAAAATGGTTGTTTTACATGTACATAATGATTTATATACACATGATGTCGTAAGATATGATTGTGTCTAAATTTTTTCAACCAAAAAATAAAAATAAAAATTCTCCACAGTTTTATGTTATTGTATTGCAGCATAGCTAATTTACTTGAATTGTGAAATTACTTCTAGTATGGTAAAGAATAAATACACGCATGGTCCTTTTTATGTTAAATAATTTATAAACAAAATACCTTTTCGTAGCATACTTTGGAATAGATGTTAATTTACTTGTAGGAATGCTTCCGCTTTCCTACAAAAAATGGCAAATGGTGAACTTTTTCTTTAAATTCATTCTTGTTTATAATCAATGTTAGCTTACTTTTTACATGAAATGATGTTGTTGAAGTCATTACCCTTAATATATGAAGAGTGCTTTTGTCTTCCCCTATAAAGCATGGAGATGGGAAAGTGCCATTCACGTCTTTTGTACTCTATGACACTGCACATAAAATGCAAACTTCCTTGTAAACAGTCAATAGAAAATACACATTCTCTCAAATATTAATTAGTAGGTTATCATGATTAGCAACATGTTCTAGTTTTCGGTCAATATTATGTCTACTCTATTATACATTACTCTCATGCTGCATGTAATGTGTATTAGTCTTAGTTGATACTTTTAGGTTACAGTTGGTACACTGGATTAAACCATGCAAGAAATTATGAATAAAATTAGAGATGGTACTAGATAGATAGTATTAGGGTGGATTAAGGTTGATAATATTTATAAGTTTTTTGTTCAAAATGATGTTATGTTCACTATCTTTTCTATACGGCTCGAACCTGCCTCCTCACTGTGTATTTTATTATCTAGTTAGCTTAAGATAGTGCAAGTAACATTCTTCTAAATAAAAAAATGAAAATACTATCCACCCTAATACTATCTATAGAGTAGTGCCTACTCTAATTTTACACTTGTGCCTTTTACGGTTTAATGCGATGTACGCTTAGTGTTTTGTATGCTGACTGCAAGAATTGGATAACCATACTATCACCTTGCACTTGAGAGCTGTACTGAATCGACCACTTCTAGTTTACTTTTTGTTGGTAACATCATCACAGAACAACCTATCATGAGTTCACTGATTAAATACTCTGTATTTCTGTTTTAACTTCATGTTTTAAACCATGCTTTGTAGGCATTAATGATGGTTCTGCTGATCAGTAGTGGTTCGTTTATATACTTCAGACGAAAGCGAAGCAGTTCAATTCAAGGAGCTGTCAGAATTCCTACCAGTTCTAGGTTTTTTCGGGTTGTAATAGAAGGTAAACAGAACATATTGTTATCTTGGTTATATTGTAATACCTAGTTTTGTTTCTATTTTTGTGATTGATTGGGTTGTAATACTAAATTGTAGGAAAGTCAATAACTAAGCTTCCATTTCGCAAATTTATAAATCAGAGGAATATTAGTGGATGTCATGAAATGTGTGAATAATAATGAGTAATAGTTATGATTGTGTGGTTGAAATTAATTTTTGACTCATAGTTTATAAATTGTATCCAAAAGGAGGCTAAATTTATGTTGGCCAAGTAATTTCCTTCTTTGTAATTATTCTAATTTGTGCTGTCAATTGGCCAATTAATAATGCTTTCTTTTGTCCTTTTCCTTTGTTTTCCCTAGATTATTACATATGATTGAATAGAGTAAAAGTTAAAACTCAAGATATGTTTGAACAAGATTTTAACTTTTTATATTAGTTGTGTCCAATTCAATTCAATTCAATATCAATATACCTTCAAAGTTTACTTGTCCACGAATTCATATGATAGCGACGATTTTCATTGTGATGTGTACTCATTCACGATCTCTAATCAAGCTTTTTAAAGGAGATCTGTATGCAGCTGTTGTATGAGTATATTACATAGAACTTTACCTTATATTACTACTTGTTCACTTAACAAAAAAGTTTACGCTACTCACTCATTTATTCAAATGTTTATCCATCAATCACTCATTTGAAATCCATTACTCACAATTAAAGGATAGACGGAAAGTTGATGGGTCACATTTACACCATTAATTTGTCTACTTGGGTTAAAAATAAAATCAAAACCCCCAAATTAAAAACAAAAAATCGTCCAAATCAAAGAGAGGAGATTGAAAACCGAGGTCATGAGAGGTACATGATACTGCAGGAACAAGGAAAGATTTAGATAGGATCTTTGAATCTACTCTTTGTTCTAACCGGAGATTGCACTATTAAAGAATAGTAAGAAAGGAAGATAGTGGGGGCACTGTACCTATGGATCTTAGGTTTCTAGAGATGTCAATTTTGAAGCCTGAACTTGTGAATGATTTGGGTATCGGTTAGGTTTATCTTCATACAATTGGGGGTTTTGATTTGGACGATTCTTGGTTTTTAATTTGGGGGTTTTTTATTTTATTTTTAATACAAGTGGACAAATTAATGGTGTAAATGTGCCATCTGTATGTACACATTGAGTTTTCCATCAATTATGGATAACGGATCTGAAAGGAGCGATGAATAGGTAAACATTTGAATAAATGAGTAAGTAGTGGGTAACATTTTTTTTTTGTTCAATAAGTAGGGTAAATTTAGCTAGCATTTCGCTATTTTTAACCAGGTTAGAATAGACATTGCGGAACTTTAAGAAAGAATAATGCAATAAGAAGATCATTTTTCATCCTAATCATTAGAACAACTCCTTGAACGCTACTAGTATACAAAAATCTTGTGCAAATTCGGTTACGTGTCCACTAGCGTCCCCTCTACCATGCCTTCACCAAGTTGGTGTTTCACCATCCAGCCTTGTATTTTGTCTACTAGGGTTCCACTAGGTCGCCGCATAGATGGACACGAAAATATTTGATGTGCACTCTCAGCCTTGTAGCTTCTCATTTCAATTTCAAGACCGTTGCAACTGTTCACGAAAATATGTTTCGAATTTAATTTACCACAAGTGCACGGTTCGTTAACAAGTAATAAAGTGGAAATTCTAGAATTTCGAGTTCGTTCCCACGAGGATTGATTTAACTCGATTTTTATTATCGCGACCTTAACCGAATCTATCAAATTTGAGATGAGTTTTTCAGATTCTATGATTAAATTAAGACTA
>CAIGRB010059073.1:0-15773 GCA_903798255.1 Fraxinus quadrangulata
AATAATTAATTTTAATTGTGTATTTAGTGAGATTTACAATTTTTCAACCATATATTTCATTTACTTTTATCAAAATCTGTTAAAATTTGATTTTAATCCTGGCCAAATATAGTATAATAATTAAGATCTATCAAAATTTATAGATTTTTGATCGACAAAATCGGTAAATTGTCTATGGATTTTATTTTATTTTTTAAAATTATCACAGGGTAATTATACTTGTATATCAACAAGATCTATCAAGGTTTATAGATTTTTGATGATCGACTAATTTGGTAAACTGCTTTTGGATTGCATTGATCTGTGCTCACCTGCTCTGCTCCATTCAGAAAAATATTAGTGCTAATTGAAGAAGAAGAAGATAATTAATTTTCTTCTCTCCCTTTTCTTTGCATTCAATTCAAGGTAGCCTGTTTCTCTCTCTACAATCATAGATTTTTTCATTTTTTAGAAAAGTTCAAATTTTGGAAGGAAACATTAGGAGTCAACCTACCGAAACAAGAGTTTAGTCTCAATTCTCTCATTGTTTTGTTATTATTTTTTTTTTTTTGCAGGATGCAAGCAAACATTAACTTTGTAAGATCGTTAAACTATTGTTGTTTTATTTCATTGTCCTTTTGTTCTTTCTGTTGATGTTTGGTTGTTCGTTTTTTTTTTTTTTTCTGAAACTTGGGTCACTTTTTCTTCGTTCGAAAATTTTCCGCCTAATTTGGCCCTTACATCGGGAGGATATCTGGTCCTTTAAACATGGATGCTTGCAAAATAGACATTATTTAGTCTACACGACATACAGCCAGACAGTCAGACAGCCGAGCCGAAGAGAGGATGGAGTTCAGCTGCCAATTTGACCTGGTCAAGTTGGAACGTTGTTCTTGGAACGAATGTAAAAGTAATAAATTTGAAGGGGAGTTTTAGGTGTACCCTTCTTGTCTTTGGGCAGTTGGTTACCATTGGAGGGAATGACCTTTGGGGAGGGGGAAGTATAGATGGAAGAGGGAACCATTGCCTTAATTGAATCCCTTTAATTGGGATTTATAGAATGCTGGTTTAACCATATCCTTAAAACTTGTTCCTTCAGACATGTTTTCACGGAAACTTTTTCCCCTTTTGTCTAGGTCGAGCTTTGACCTGCTCATCGATAAGCTCTTTCCCTGTCTTTTGCACATGCTGAGTGTCTGTTGGAATGGATCAGATTTGCAGAATGAATGGTCTTGCTGTCAAGCTGCTATTTGTTCGGTCTAGTCATGACTGGTTGGCCGTATCTTGTCATTAGCAGTTCTTGCTTCCTATTTCACCTAGTACCACATTGCTCCTTTGCTGAGCTGAGGCCTCAAACATGATTTGTCATTTTTACCCCGTGTCATTCGCCTTGCCATGTCATTGATGGGATTCACTTGCGCATGCAATGCTCTAGTTTAATGTGAAGTTGCAGTAACAAATATTCATAATTAGCACATGTGTCTCTAGAATATGCTTTTTTTCTTTCATATGTATGTTGAATTCAACTAATAGATGCCTGTAGTTCAAATAACACTCTTTTTTCTTTTACTATACAGATATGTCGAAACTCTAGTTGCTCTCAGTTATCTTCACACGTGATATTAGTGCCTTCTGATTATGAAATTAATATTGGGATTTTGATAGCTTCTTTTATTATTCATGTTCTGGCATGCTAGCAAATTCATTTTCATCCTCTATATTCTCCATTTCTTTTTGCATTGTAAACCACATGTATCAATCTTTAGCCGAGTGTCATAAAAATTTATTTGACCTACAGGTAAGTGATAAATCCATCTCCGGGAGCAAGTGGCTTTTGTTAAATTTTGTGGTTGTTGAAATCTATCGTGCTTTTATGCCCAAAAGACTTAACTGGTGATGTTTATATCTATTTCCAAAGGATTGAAGACAGGAAATCTAGATTCTTCTACCTCATGAGGTCATTCAGGTGATTTCCATCTGTGTTTGGAACGGAAAACTTTTTGGCATTATGCATGTCTGTCCCAGTGTTCGTCGTTGATGGTGTTGAAAGGGCAATATCATTATCTGATAGAACAAAATCTCTTGATACTAAATTATCCAATGACAGAGGGTACCTCGCTGAATTAACTGGGGAGATTTGTTGTGCTTCTTCAGAAACCACTAGCTTTAGAACTGGAGAGATCTTATTAACAAATGGGGAATCTTATTCTGGATCCCTACTGGGCAATATACCCGAGGGTTCTGGGAGCTATGTCTGGTCAAATGGTTGCAACTATGAGGGTGAATGGAGATACGGGATGAGGAATGAATATGGGAAACTTCTATGGCCATCTGGTGCTCTATATAAAGGTGAATTTTCAAGTAATTATATGCATGGCACGGGAACTTATACTAGACCGGACAATATGACCTATAAGGGTCGGTGGAGGTTAAATCTCAAACATGGTTTGGGATATCAAATATTTCCTAATAGAGATGTATTTGAAGGTTCGTGGATGCAGGGAACCCCAGAAGGGCCTGGTAAGTATACATGGGCTAATGGAAATTTGTATTTGGGAAATATGAAGGGGGGGAAAATGTCAGGCAAGGGAACTCTTACTTGGACCAATGGGGACTCTTTCGAAGGAAGCTGGTTAAATGGCATGATGCATGGATTTGGAATGTACACATGGAGCAACGGTGACTACTATGTTGGAACTTGGACCAGGGGCCTGAAGGATGGAAAAGGAACATTCTATCCAAAAGGAAGCAGGCTTCCAGCTGTCCAGCAATTATACCTCAATGCTTTGAGGAAACGAGGGTTGCTTCCGGATTTGAGAAAAAAGAATCAAGTTTCCCATATTCATCATGCTACATCAGCAGATATGGAAGATGTTGAGGTTGGTGGGAACCGAGGTTCTCATAGGAATCCATCTGATAAGATCTCTAAGGGAAACTTATTAAATCTTGAACAATCTCGCACTACAAATGTTTCTCTTGAAAGACGTTGGAGTCTAGAAGTATCCATTGAGAAAGTTATTGGACATGATTTTTCTAGCATATCCGAGTCTGTCTTAGAAGGTGGAGATTATGAGGATGACAAAAATCCTCCAATCCTGGAAAGAGAATACATGCAAGGGGTCCTAATCAGCGAGCTCGTATTAAGCGATCGTTTTTCACAATCATCCAGAAGCGCAAAAAGGAGGCAAAAGAAACTTGCAAGGGAGATAAAAAGGCCAGGAGAACAAATTATTAAAGGCCACAGGAGTTATGATTTGATGCTAAGTCTACAGCTTGGGATCAGGTACATGGACCTTCTTCACCAATGCAGATGGCTTCATCATCTCCTCAGGCGGTTCTTTCATTCTTATTTTTTCATATATTCATTTTAATCAGATCCTGCATCTCTTTCTACAAGTGGATATTTTTTTCAATACTTGCTTGTTATTTTCATTAAAATGTCATCTTAATTGTCTAGTGAGTTTTTATTTTTAATTCCTATCTGAAAACTGTGTAGATGTTCTATACCAAACTATTGTCTTCATACATCTGTGAGTTGTTTTATTCATATTGACTGCCAGATGTTTCTAAGAATGTGTTGTCAGTAGAGATCTAACCCTTTTACTTTCTTTCTTTATTTGGAGAACCAATTGTGAAAAAATCCGACTGCATTATAATGAAAGAAGAATCGCCTTTTGGTCATCCAGGATTGAAATCAAATGATCTTTCACAAATGGAGTGGAGTATTTGCTAACAGATCCAAGTACAGTTGTTATGTCATATTAAATTATCTAACATGTTGGCAAGAGTGTAGAGAGTCCTTCAGGGTTTAAAATGCTTTTTAGTCACAAGTGTCAATAATTCTGTGATAAACAAGATCCACATAACTGAGCATTACTGCCATAGAAATATACAATTTATCTGTGGCATGGAAAAATTACAAAAGAAATTGTGTTATGAAGTGATCCATGTCTTTTAAGTTTGATGTGCACATATATAAGATAAAATTCCTCTTACATTGGTGAATACGATTTTGTTCAATTATATGCTTACAGATTCCTACATATGCAAGACCCAAAATGTTTGGATATGATTGATTCTTAGTCCGTCGTTATATGTAATTTCTTGAGATGATGCATATTTGCTAATTAAAGTTGCTGGCACGACAATTTGTATCATATTGACCTTTATCCTTAATGCAAATTCCAACTACTCATTATTGAATTTGGCAGATATACTGTGGGAAAAATTACTCCCATACAAAGCCGAGACGTTAGGGATACTGATTTCGGCCCTCATGCCAGCTTTTGGATGAATTTTCCTAAAGAGGGGTCACAACTGACACCTCCACATCAGTCAGAGGATTTCAGGTGGAAAGATTATTGCCCAATGGTTTTCAGGTTTGTTGTGACTTTCTCTTTTGTCCAGTATCAAATTTCACCACAGTTATATGAGTATCAGTGTGGTTTCCTTGCTTATTTGTACTTACAAAATGTCCTATTTTTGTTTATCTTGTTTTTATCTGTTTCCTTTTTATCTTCACGCAGTCTGAAAACAATCTTGGAGTAGCTTCATTTGTCATATTATCATTTTCTTCATACCTGAAAATACTATCACATGGTCTTTCTTTGAGTACATTCATGATTCATTAGACATATGACTGATATATGATTGTCTTAGATGTACATTTCCCATTCTTATTTGCAGTAACTGTCATACTTTGTGAATTCTACACAATATTGGAGTAATTTCACTGTTTCATTGTCTTTGCATGGGTAGAATAGAAAAAAGTTCATTTTTCTTCAATATTACGTCACTTGATCACCTTTTGCCCTCTTTTTTCTCCTTTATATTCATTTTCCCTTTTCATACTTGGGATCTTAAAAGTATGACTATTGTCCTATAATAGTATTAATTTTTCATTGTAAATTTGATATGCATTCTTTCTGAAGCTCAAAAGGTTTGTTTTTTCCTTGCAGAAATCTGAGAGAGATGTTTAAGATTGATGCTGCTGACTACATGATGTCCATATGTGGAAATGATGCTCTCAGGGAACTTTCTTCTCCTGGGAAAAGTGGTAGTGTATTTTTCCTGTCTCAAGATGATCGTTTCATGATCAAGACACTGCGAAAATCTGAAGTTAAGGTTCGATATTTCGATTCTCACTGACCTGCTCTGGTTTCATTGGTTTTTAGTTCTTGTCTGGAATCTTCTAAATGCTGTACATTTTTTTTTGGTAGTTGGGTTGGGTGGTTAGCCAGGGAAGTTTTGATAAATGAGGAATTTGTTAAAACAATTTTCACAAAGTAGGATATCATTCACTTGAACTTTTAAATATGAAATGCTCTCCTTTCATTGTTTAAACTGGCTGGATTTTCAACAGAAAACCCAATTAAATCAACTGATTTTAGATGGATGCTAAACCTTGAACTCCTCTATGGGGTTTAAGTTGAGCTCAAGCTATACATGATTTTGTTGAGGCCTTGCTGAAGAACTGGGTTTGAACTATATCAATTTGATATGAATTTGTCAAAGATATGGTAGAAAAGGAGATTTTTCTGTTAAGATTGAAACTTCTCTTGGAATATTTCTGCTTCTGGACTCCTGAATATATCAAGAACACAAGGAACTACCTGAATTGTCATTAGTTATGGAAAAGCTGTGCCTTAAAAAGGACATCTAAAAGTAAGGATCAAAGTAGGGTTAACATTGGAACTCTTAAAAGTGATATTTTCAAAACGGACTAGTATAAACGGAATAACAACTTCTCAGGAGAATTAAAATTTGGAAAACTATTATTAAGACCTCCTATGGTAGGTAAATAGTCTGTCTGTGACCATCCAAATAATGGACTTCTCTACTTAAGATGTGGAAGAGAAGATCCATGTTAGTATTCCAATGTCTATCTCTTTCAGGAAGTTGCACGCAAGTATAATATAACAATTTCACTTATTAAGCTTTCAGTTGTTTCACTTTGTTACATCGAGTTGCTTAAGTTTGAGTTTGGATAGCAGGCACTGCTCTCTTGTTTGATGTTTATAATTATACTGGGTGCCATTTTCAGTTGCACCTATTATATTATCTCAAGTTATGCTGTCCTTATTTTTATCATTTCCTATAGTGAGTTTTGTTAAATCGATAATGACTGGTGATCTCACATGTAGGTTCTACTTCGGATGCTTCCAGACTATCATTGCCATGTACGCACATATGAGAATACTCTCATGACTAAATTTTTTGGTCTTCACAGGATTAAGCCTTCTAGTGGTCAAAAGGTAATACATGCTACTGCTCCCAGAGAACTTGTCTCAGGAAAATACATCTTTATATTTAGTTCCTGTTTGGTTAAGATAAAAATTTGATTTTTAGTAGTTTTTTATATGAGTTAATGAAATGTGTGGTTGAAAATTTGATAAAAGTTGTGGGTCCCATGTGGTTGAAAATGAGTTTGAAAAAAAAATGATTTTTAGAAAATGGAGTATTTTGATTGAAGTTACTCTGGCCTTCTCAAACAATAGGCTAATATTTATTCACCTCTTTCTGCTTTGCAGTTTCGTTTTGTCGTAATGGGAAATGTGTTCTGCACAGAGCTAAGGATTCATCGAAGGTTCGATTTGAAAGGTTCTTCGTTAGGACGTTCTGCAGACAAGGTTGAAATCGATGAAAACACCATTCTTAAGGACCTGGATTTAAGTTACTGCTTTTATTTGGAACCTTCTTGGCAAGATGCCCTCCTACAGTAAGTGGGAATTCGTATTCATTTACCTTTATACATGCTGACAGTACGCAGTGGTTTGTCCATATTAACAATGCTGTGAGTCACCAACTCATTATTAATTAAAGTTTATCTACGTCTTGTTTGTAATTTACCTCAATGAGACATGTTATAGACTTAAAGTAATGCCTTTGCTATATTCAGTCTTAGCTGCCAGAAAGTACTACTTTTTTCATTGTGCTCTGATGAGAACTTAACATGTGAGTCTCAGTTTAGTTTCTTATAGCGGCATACATGCTGTAACATAAGTTTCTTGAAGGAACACATGTATCCGTAAGACGTAATTCAATCTCAATAAATCTAACTGAAGCAACTCAATTGCAATGGACGAGGGGGTGATTTTCTTCTCTGGACATTTTTTTATGAGGCCTCCGAAGTGTAATTACAGTCTAGCAGTGGTGATTTAGAACCCAATTTTCTGATTACTCATGATGTTAATTTCAAGAACACCTTGCATCAAGTTCTCATTTAGTATTTTTATTTACATACTTGTGATGTTCACTAGTTCTATTATATGCAGGCAGATTGAAATAGATAGCAAATTCTTGGAAGCACAGCACATAATGGATTACAGCCTCTTGCTAGGTGTTCATTACCGAGCACCCCAACACCTCCACTCTTGTATGTCTTACAGTCAGCATATGTCAGCGGATGGACTGGGAATAGTGGCAGAAGGTAGGGTTCACATCCCATGTAATAGAGAAACAGATAGTTGGATAAATGTGAGGAGGCCTTGTGATCGTATTCATCTTTGAAATGTTAAAAGCACTTGCGAAAATAATAAAGAAGCAAAAGTCCTAGGTCTCGTCCATTTAACCAATAACATTATTATTAGTCTGTATATTACTCATAGCTGATTTTTTGCATTTTCAAAATTGTGTTTATTCTAGGCTTACTAATTTCAATTGCTGATTTTACCACCTCAGAGTCTATCGAAGATAATATATCTCCACAAGGCCTTGTTTTGGTCCCTCGAGGTGATGATGATGGTAGTGTTGTTACGGGCCCCCATATTAGAGGTGGCCGGTTGCGAGCATCATCTGCAACTGGGGATGAGGAAGTGGATCTTCTCCTTCCTGGTACAGCAAGGTATTTCAATGAAACTTTGCTGTAAAAATTCTCAGTATTGTTGCTTTTAAGTTCTTGCAAAAACAAGTGCATTTTTGTCATTGATGTGCAATCCCATCAATAAAACAACTGGTGCATCCTTATCTTTTCACATAAGCTAAATTAAGCAACAATTTTTTGGAGTTCAAAAGTGTATCAATAAGAGGCAAAAGTTTGAGGAGCCGCTAAGACTAAAAGCATCAGTCGCACATCTGAAAGCATAAATGGGAGTTTTGTGCATGTAGATTATCTCAGTTAAATACTTCTGAAAGAAAAGCTATCAATGCATTGAGAAGATTGGCTTATGAATTTAAGAAGATACGAAAGTAGTTCTCTCTAAACTTTAGTTTCTTACATCTTGGTTTCTTGGTTTTTCCTTATAACAGACTCCAAATCCAGCTTGGAGTGAATATGCCAGCAAGAGCAGAGCATATCCCCGGAAAAGATGACACTCTTATATTTCACCAGGTGTACGATGTTGTCTTGTATTTGGGTATCATCGACATATTGCAAGAGTACAACGTAACTAAGAAGATTGAACACGCATATAAATCTATCCAATTTGATTCAGTGTCCATCTCCGTAGTCGACCCTACATTTTATTCTCAGCGCTTTTTAGAATTCATTCGGAAGGTTTTTCCACCAAATGCTATGGCAAGATAGAAGACCTGATTGATCGTCTCTCCTGGCTTCTAGTGCCCCATTGACCACGCTGAAGTTCAACATTTCAACTGTTTTCTGTTTCCATGTTTGTGTTTAAATTTCAATATTTGGTGAACAGAGGGGGGGAAGCTGTACTTTCGTGTATTGTCATTAAGCAGATCTGTCTTGCCCCTTATTTCATGTGGCCACAATGTCCAAATTTTCATGCACATTTTGTTAAATGAATTGCCATTTTTCGCTTTTCTTGCCCAAAACAAACTACAAAATTAACAAAACAGGCATCTTCAAACACATTGATCAAGTATTTGAAGAAACCTAATAACGGAGAGGACAATATAATATTTTGGTACAACTTTGGTCTACAGTTAATAGATCGAAATACACTTCATCAATTGCTTTGTACTTGCATTCATCCAACTTCCATTCTGATAAAAAAAAAATCGCGATAATAAAAAATCTGCAAATCTCCTCGTATACATTATGTAAAGGAATGCACGAGACTCGTTAACCCATGTTAGGAGGTGGAGGGGGAGGATGTACCCCCTGGCCATGCATTTGTTGCCCTGGAAAACTTTGAGGTGGCTGCATAGGAGGCCTTCCCATTTGCATGCCAGGAGTAAAATTTGCCATTGAACCACTGCCAACTGGGGGAGGCGGTGGAGCAGGTAAATTAGCACCTGGAGGCATAGGGCGAGGGCCATTAGCCATAGGAGGCGGCGGTGGCAAAGGCCTGGGAACATTTCCAGTAGGTGCTCCAGGAGGGAGTCCTTGTGGAGGAGGAGGTGGTGGGGGAAGATCTTGGGGTGGAGGTGGCCTTGGAGGGGCACCAGGAGCTGCAGTCCCATTGGCTGCAGGAGGAGGTGGAGGTTTATTTGCCTCTGGTGGCTTTGTCTTGAAGTATAACTGCAGCTGCATGTTCAGTTATCACACAACAATGTCAGATATATCATCCAGTAAAACTGGGGAGATACTAATCCAGTTTAAAATGCATTTTATCCGAAGATCAGGCATTATAATTGTTCTCTGTCCTGCCTTGCAAGAGAAGAGAAGCAGAACATCAGTAGAACAAGTTTGCTGGCCACATATCTTCTAACCTAATCAACTACCTCCTAGAGGCAGCTAAACCTTCAGTTTACAAAAACCAATGGTGAAATAAAAGGTGGAGTTTGAAAATTTTCTGTATAAATTCATGTTGCTTATCTATTATTTTTGCATCTAAACAGTCAACACCAAGTCAGATTCGTGATAAAGGAACAGCAAACTTGAAATGTTAAACACACGAGCTATAAACCTTGAAGAAAGAAGAAAGGAAAAAAAAAAAAAAGGAGGAACACAAACATACCGTAAACATTTTAGAGTCAGGGTCCCAGTGTGAGAAAAACTTGGGGGTTGATTTATCAATCTCTGTACTTGGAACCTAAAAAATTCCAAAATTAAAATTCAATCAAATCCAGATGACAAAGCAACCTTCTTTCTTACGCACAAATACTGAGATCAAATTTACCTTAAAAGCAATAATTTCATATGGTTCAGCAGCAAACAAGAGAAACTGATATCTTTTATCAAAGGCTTGTATTTTCTGCACGTGGTATGAAACGGTGGCCAGTAAATTGGAAGTGAATCATTAGCTGAAAATTATGTCTTGGAAGAAGAGAATCAGCTAAAAAAGCTGAAATAAATACTTGAATTTGAGAAGACAATATACCTGCTCAAAGGAAGACATAAATCGGTGACGTGGCTTTGCATTGTCTTCAATCTCAGGATATTCAATCTGAACCAAGTCATATAAATATTGATTAGGGCGCCAAATCACTAAATATTGAGCACATCTTCCATTTAGTGTAAGGCAACTGGACATCTGTGGACACATAGTCGCACAGGTGCACATAACAAGTTTCATGGTTCACCTATCCAAACATCATTCTCAATACCTAATCTTTAACTAGGCTTCTCAAATGGCATTTGGCAGCCACTAATATAAAGCTCAAAAAACTGAAATTTTGCACTTACAGCCTATAATTATAATTAGATGCCTATAAGTATCATTTATAATCCTAGTATTGCTAGCTCCTTGTACTAACATAAAAACGATAGATGGTGGTATCATATGCAACCCAATGCAATTGCTGTACCCTATGATTCATATCCAAGTGGCTACAAAACAAAATGGAGTTCTATATCACATGTATAATCATGTCTTGCCACACAGTTGTACGTTCCATCAGGCAATACCAAGGGCAGGGTCTAATTAAGCCATAATCAACCGGCTTGAATATGTAAAACATGAATCTTTATTTTTTTATTTATTCCTATCCCTGTAGAATCCATTCAAAAAAACTATTTGAGATTTACGCCTTGAATCCCGTCCCTTAAGTGTCATTTCTAAGGCTGAAACCTCAATTACCAAGGCCTACACCTCAGGGCAACTACGGTGTTCACCAGCTTGTCTTGCATTTTCCAAACCTCTCAAATTACTGGTCTTAGCTTTTTGGGCTAATTATTTGTAAGCTAAAATGCTCTAGTGATTCTTTTATTTTCTTCTCTCTCTTCTCTACCTACAAAGAAGGAACAGAGGAGGGAGAAAACACCGTAGCAAGTAGAAAATAATGATAAAGAATGAGCAAAACCTTAAAGTGACGAGGAAGATGATGTCAATGATTCTCTAAAAGATCGTATTAGTATTGATGATTTTTAAGTTGTTTCTACTTCTACTTAATAGATTCTATATAGTTACGCAATTAATCATTGAAGAACTTATTATTTTCTCTTATTGATATATTTTATGATTGTTTGCAAATAAAAGTAGATTAAAATACAATTCAAAGTCAATACTTAATTAGAACCACACGTTTCACAAGACCCCAACTTTTAACCACACAATTCATCAATTTTTATCAAAACCTATTAAAAATCTGATTTTTATCTAAACAAAACAGGGGCTTAACTTTGTTAATTATATTTATAATGGATTTTTTTTGTGGTTTATAGTTTATTATTAGTATGTTGTCGTATCTTTTATACATTTTAAAATTATTTTATTGTAGCGTCTAGAAGCTTATGCATCTCCTCATAGAGGAAAAATGCCTAGATAACTGATTAAGCCTTTCTGAAAATCGATTAGGTGGACAAGTGAGTGCGTGTCGAGGAGAGAGATATTGCTTCCCTTCCCCATACTTCTCAAATACAATCAAACAACTTCTTTAATGAGCAGTCGACCACGTCAATGTTGTCTTCGGATTGAAAAGACAATTTGAAGTTTAAGTAGAGTTACTAGGGGCATGTTTGGCAAAGCCTTTATTATAAGCTGTGTGTGGATAATAACTAATAATTGATTAGTTGGTAAAAATTGTAGGTCTTACGAAATATGTGGGTAACAAATGAGTTGACTAGCTTATAAGCAATTATAAGTTTTGCCAAACCTGCACTTAGTCCGCTTATATTACTTTGTTGAGCAAGACAACATCAATCCTGATGTTTTCCTAACATAGATACTACTATATTCTTAATCTTACTACTGTGACCTTGAACACACAGACCCATTGTAATATTATTATTTTGACAAACACTATGCCAATTTTCCTTACTCTGCTCAACAACTTTGAGAACTTGAATTTCATCATAATTCTGGTTACACAGCAACACAGGAAGAGCTTTAGTAAAAATTAAAAGAATTCATCAAGCAATATGTTGAAATGTTCAACGTTAGATATCTTCTCAATCTTTTGAAAAAAATAAAAAATTTAACATGAAGAAAATCTGGATCTGTTGTAGCATTTTCTTCACATAAAGAAAAATAATGTATTGGCATAGATTATCTTCACTTGGATAATCATCATAAACCGATCCAATCAACTCATTTCCTCCATAAATCAACTTCATGTTGTATTTATAAGATATATTTTTCCAGGCAACTTTTCAAGATATTCAAAGTTTCGCAAATAACCTTGTGTGTTACATCATGAACTTCTTGAGTTTTTCTCAAAAGCTAAAGGAAGTTCTTAATAGGGTTTACAATAATTACAATGTACAAAAGCCATATTTTAGTTTCTAAAAGACATAGAGGCCGTAACTTGATTTAGAATTATCTATTATAGAAAATTAAAAATCCTCAAAAGATGTTCTAGAAGAGTATAGTGTGGACAGTGTGTATTATCATTTCAAAGAAGAGGGGAAGGGGGAACTGCTTCTGCACCTGGAAAAGTAGAGACCTCTGTTTCGTCTCTGGGTCAAATTGCTTTGTCACACGGTATCCAGGTCTACCAATTTTAACTGCTAGCACAACAGAAAGATGTTTATCATGTAGAATAAGAATTATAGAACCAGCACCTTCACCTTACTATTAGACAGCTTCTCATGCAACCCAAGTTAATTTTTCATTCCTTTTGTTTACTTTTGCTTTCTTAAAAAATAAATTCAATTAAAATTAGAAAGCCATTCAAAAATAACACATTTTGGAAATTGATAAAATGTAGGCTGCAAGGTATGTGCCCTCAGATTCATTTCCTTTATGCGTTTTAAAAAAGGCGCAGTAACAATCATAGCGAACAACAAAACCCAACATCAGTATATTGAATTCAACCATTTGTATACAGCTAAAAAAACTCGTTCTTAGTGTATTAAGACCATAAAGCTGTCTACAAAATCATAGCTCCTAAAAACCCCCAACCTCAGAAAGAAATTCAAAAATAAAAAAAATTCACAACAATTTATTGACGAAGCTTAATTGTTACCGGATTTTTTAAGTGAGATTTTGCGCTTATGAGGCTGTGGCTGAGCCGGTGCCTCCTTGGCTTCACGAGCCGCTCGCTTGGCCAGGTTTGTCTGATGCCGCTTCCCCTGTGTGTGCGCCAAGTAATTCCCCTCATTGTTGTGCAAAGTCAAACATAGCTTACACTCATAGCTGCAAAAGATTTACCAAAATGGAAAATCAACGGACATCATATGCAAAATTAAAAAATAAATCACACGCCAGTTTAGAATTAGGGTATGCCTGCCAAGGTGGTTGCGCATGAAATACGGATCTTTAGCTAGATCGATGGTTTCGAGGGCCAGTCGTCTCAGCCGCTCACGGCGGTCAACGGCCTCATTCTGGGCGGAGGCGGCGCCACCGCTTCCAGGCTTCGAACCCCACTCTCTATCCATTTTCTCAGGGCGTGGATGTCACTGGGTTGATTGGACTCGCAAAATTGATCTTGTTGGGAGGTTTTCTAAGTTCGAAAATCGGCGGTTCCTTGTCTAGGTTGGGCTTCTTAGACCCCATCTAATTGGGCTGGGCTGGAAAGAATGACGAAAGCCCATGGTTCCACCGCATTTTCTCAAAATTTATTTTCAATCATATATTTTCTTATAAAATAATTTTACATGTAAATTTTTAAAAAAAAATTAATCACATATTCCTAAAAAAAATTATTATTCCAAAACACATTCCCCCAAAATAGGGGTCAACTAGGGGCTAAGTACAAATTTTTGAAAGAGAAATGCTACATTTACAAACACAGAAGCTCTACAAAGCTCTACAGATACTCACAGAAGCTCTACAAAGCTCTACAGATACTCACAAGAGGGTGTAAGAATTCTATAAAATAAATTGCTCTATACAAATGGCTTAATTCTTTTTGGAAACGGATTTTATGAAAGAGGAAATTACATCCATTACCATTTTTTAACTTATTATTTTAAAAATCAGAATTTAAAATTATTCTTTCAAAACTCGGGTATACACTACCCCACCCACCTATCATTTTACCTATTATTTCCCAAGTTATAGACCATATATTTTACCTTCGCCATTCATTGCCCACACATCCCCGCTCACATCACCACCTATAAGTACTCAGCCACATTCAACCAGCAATGCTTGCGCACCACCATTCCCACCATCGTCTATAAACACCCAGCCCCATCATTCTGATAGCCCAATAATAATTAACCAAGATGAGGTAAATTGATTTTCTAAACTTTTTCAAAAAATTGATTTAAATTCAAACAAGTTGATAATGAATAAATCGATCAAACACAATGCACAAATACAAAAGTAAAAAAGGGGAGAAATAGCGCAAAATATATAATTATGGAGCTTTGGTCCAAAACGATGATCTACGTCCTCCGTTATCAAGTTCTTCATCACAAACAATGCCATTTCATTATATTTGATTGATTTATAGAGCAATCCAAACTTTTTACAACGATTCCGATAATTTACAAACAAGGAGTATCGACCATTGTACAATATTGAGTTTACGTTACCTCAATATGACCCACAAATTTGTTAAGAAATAATTTTTCAATTCGGAACTTCTCTCTTAATAAATGATATAACCAAATTAAGTATTAAGAGAGAAATAGGCTAACAATTCAAATGAATAGCAACAAATGAAATTCAAGTGTTAGATAAAAATAGCTTTGATGAAAAGATGATTTTTAAAGGTTGAATCAATCAAAGATTTTCAAAGTAAATGTTTTGATGAAGATAAATAAGATGTAATATCATTATGATTTTGCTCAATAATATCTCACTTAAATGATCTTGAAAAGTGTTACAATGAATGCAAAGTGAAATATTATTTATAGAGTTCGGGCAAAATTATCTGTGAAACTGGACAGTTAATCGAACTTTCACTTCCTCGTCCAGAAGTACAAAAACTATCTATTGTGTACAGACGTCAGAACAGTAAAAAAAATTACTGTTACATGATTTGGATGTCCGCATGGATATCCAAATATTCATTACTTTGTCCGAACGTTTACATTTTGATAATTTGATCCATTTTATCTTTGCATGGTCTGATGTGAATATTTTCAAAATATGATCTAAAATCAATTTTCGCTTTCAATAAAAACATTTTATGCAAATGACAGTGAAAGACATTTTTAGCACGTAAAGTGACTTTTTAGCTTTCATCGTTTAATAGTAAGAATTGAAGCGTTTGTACCTTTACAAATGAATACAAATATGTAATTGACTATCCTCCTTTGAAGCTCTTTGTCTTGAATGATTTATCTTGAATGTTCGAATTTTCATCACTTCTTTCATTGTAAGTCCGATTTGTAGTGTGAAGGTCTTGAATACAAAAATTAAGTTGTTTGTTATTATCAAAATATTAATGATGAAATAACCACAGGTCAACACCACTTAGGCCATATATGTTACCTTATAAATGTGTATATCATTATGAGCTCAAAACTTTTGTTATCATAACTAAAAGCATCTCCGAACAATCTCATCTACCAATTATGTTAATATATGATCAAAGTTGTCTATGTTATAAAT
>CAIGRB010059088.1:0-12156 GCA_903798255.1 Fraxinus quadrangulata
ATAAATTTTAATCAAAACCTGATTCTTGAAATCAAAACATATATCCTTAATTTTGAAATTGTGTTTTCTAAAAACCTGATTTATGTATTGTTCCCTAAAATTAAAATTAATTTTTATCTAAATTTACTATTTTTGGTAGATTTGGACTTGGACAACAGTGGGCTACAACCAAGTGCAGCCCATAGCTAGATCTGCCCCTAAGTAGGTGGCCTAGCATGAATACGTCGGCTCAAAGTGAGCTAAAGGAGTTCAATAGCAATGGGATGCTAATCATGTTGTAGAGAGCTTCATGTAGTAAATGAAGTCGTAAATATAGGGCAATCTCATTGAAGAAATAATTTTTAATGTAGTAACACAAACTCTTTAACATAGAAATAGCAAATCTACTAAGAGAAGATATATATAAGCCCCATGAGAAATTGTGGAAATCATAGCATACTCAAGAATATGTCAAGGAATCGGTCGCAATTTTACCTTAAATCTCTAGTACGGAGGAGAATATGTTCTTCCATTTCACCTATGGTTTCTATAATTTGGTCAAGAAATGGTTTCGAGAAATAAAAGATGGTTGATGAGATCATTATTATTGAGAATCTATCAAGTTCCTAAGGTATACTGAAGTCATGTGTATGATCTCTATTCAAAAATATATAAGAAGGGAGTTTCTAATAATCATGTTATGAGAAGATATATATTTGCACATATTTATAAATACTAATAAGGCAAACGTGTTTTGCACGTTAGTTGGTTTATGTTAAAAATAAGTATGTAAAAATGATAGCATGATGTGAATTAAACATTGAGCCACAAATAAAAGGTTGATGTGTAAATTTTAGTATTTATTCTCATCTATGCTTCGTTGATGGTAAATTGAGTAATTTTTAAATATATCTCGAACAATTCAATTCAAACTTGATCCTATTTTGACTTGCTTCCAGTTTCATTTTATTTATTTATTTATTTGATAGACGGGTGAGAGTGTTTGGAGTTTCATGAAGTCCCACACCACCACTAAAGGATTTCCTTTTAAATGGGACAAATGGATATGGAATGACAAATGTATTTTGTTTTTTTAATATTTTCTTGCTTTTTCATTACATAAATCATTGGCAGAATAAAAATTAGTGAAGACAATATTAAAACAATTTCGCGACCAACGGCAGAATTTTCATCACCAAGGATATATAACAACAAGACTGATTAGAAATAGAAAATGTGCATGAGAAGTGATGCTACCAAAAACTTGCACCTGAATGAACTCGAATTGGCTGATTGAACTCCACACGATATGGTCTTCAATACCTGAAACAAAGGCGTCGAGATATGTCCTCGTCGCCCATCCGATGATTAAGTCAGAAAGAGGAAATGTGTAAGAGATTGTATGCTGGAATATTAATATAAAAAGTACCTGAATAATGGGCTGAGTCGTGTATTTATAGGTGTTGGTGATGGAGTCCTAAAAGGATCCAACTTCCTGTAGTCCTTATACTTGCTATACAAGGTGTTTGTGTTATATTAGAAGTGCACAGTTTGAGTTATAGTCAAATTTGTAACAGGTTGGCAGTTTGTATTTAGATAAGAAAAGTAGGGAGTTATAGTCAAAATAGGATTATGACTTCAAGAAGATATGAGTTAAGGTCAAGGAGACTGGACGAAAGTGTTTGAAGCTCGACCTCAAACCTATGCCCGAGCTTGGACTTAGCGTAATTGAGGTGGGCTGAGTTTGGGCAATGAGCTCGAGCTTGAGCTTACGACATTACTACGCATCAAGAAGTAATACGATAGAGTATCTTATCGACTTAATGAGATTATATATAGTTGAAATCCATAAGAATCAAAATAAGAAGAATAATGCAATGCTGTAATTAGTATCATTGTTTCTTTAATTACATATTGAAGTTGTTAGCAAATACAATTATCACATGCTCATATCTATTAGCATGTCTGTACTTGGTCATTTGTGTATGGAAATCCAAGCATGCACACACGGCTATATAAAAATATGTTGGTATTTACTACTATTAGCAGATTATGCAATTATGATGGGTCTAATAGCAGATTATACAATCTTCCCAGTGGATATAAGTGGGGATAAATATAAACCAAAATGATAGTAACGACCAAAAACCATCACAGTATTTAATATAAGTAACCAGAATAGCAAAGTACTAATTAGAAGAGTTATAGAGCCAAACTAAAGATAATGTTTGGCTCAATAACTTCTTCATGAGTAGCTTAAAATACGAATAATATTTTAAAGTTTATTTACAAATTTCAGAAGCTATTTCTTGCTACATCTTGGACTTTTAAAATAGATCGAGACAAAAAGGAACGAAAAACCATTTTTAACTTACATCATTTCCCCAATGATTAAACATTTTGCATCATTGAAATTCTCTTCGCTAGATTCATTCACTGTAATGCATTTGCCACTGTCATCTTTGCCATCCTCTTTGTTTTTGGAATTTCAAGGACTGGAAGTTGAGAATAATACCCTTTGGTTGATGATGCATTAGAATCATGGTGCATCAAGTGTAGTGATACAACAAATGGAGTTAGAGACGTGCTTTCATCAATGCTAACACGTGGATTTTTTTCCTGTTGTTGTGAAGATGGACTGACAATGAAGATGACATCATACTTATATTCAATATATCCTGATGAATCTTGCAATTGGATACAAGCTCTTGCTCTATGGTAATATAACACAGATAGATGACATTAGAGTTGGAAAAACATGTATTGTATTAAATTCGATTTAATGTATATGCAGTTTTTATCTTGGAACAGCACGGGCTTGAGAGTACCTAGAAATTGAGTAGCAACGGATTTCATCAAAATCAGCATATGTGGATTTAATTGAACTCTTGATCAGTTCAAATAGGTTGTCGCCTGAGTTAATGAGATGTCCTTCCAATGCTTGTGAAGTTTGGACATCAGGATTACCTTAAAATTGACAAACAAAACAAAATCTAATTCAAGCTTACAATCCTAATACTTAGATGCAAACGTATACCCCAGCCAAGCTACATGGTAGAAAGTTATGCATAAGAATATGAAATCTAGGGATAAGCTTTATCTAAACTCAAAAACCTTATATTGCGAAATATAAACCATCATACACAAGTTATTAGCAAAAAGGGAATGCATTCACGTGAAAAGACAAAGACGAGTGAGTTTAGACTCACTTGAGTAAGTCTTTCCATGGTTCATTCTATCTCATATTTAGATATCCAATTGCTTTTTGTTTTTCATAACAATTAGAGCGAAATGCTAGAAATTCATCTCCTGAATTGAAAAAGGCATGACCGACCAAAAGAAGCAAAAGTTTTACCAAAGAAAATAAGAAAATATGGAGGTTATAGTGATTCCTAGTTTTTTTATGACGTTGAGAAGCTTTCTTCCAAATAAAAAAAGTTCAAAGCAAAATCAGAAAATTTGGGAGTGGGGTCAACTACTATTCTGGTTTTTTTAGAAATTAGCATCCCATAGAGTCTATTTCTTCAGGAAAGATGTATATATCTTTTTTGTAATTTAGCTCTTTATCCATTTTACAACAGCTAATGGATGATTATTGACATTTATGCCATGCTTATGCAACAGCTTTGTATCTTAGAAAAGGAAAATCGTAGCAATACTACAAATTCAAATTTCATAATTGAAAGCCCAAGATTGGCTAATCAAGAGGGGGGTGAATTAGTTATTAAAACTTTTTCGTTAATAACTCAAGTTTTAATATAATAAGCAAGCAAATAAAAGAATACAACTAAACACAAATAAGTAAGTAAATGAAACAAAGTAATTGAGCAATATAAAGACGGTAAGTAGATTGATTCAAATAATAGGCATAAATATAAAAGCGATAAGTAAAAAGGATAGAGAGTGCAAACGATATAGTTATGGATGTTTGATCCAATACAATGATCTACGTCTCCTGTTACCAAGTTCTCCGGCAAGAGTAAGGCCTTTTTCACTATGTTGATTGACTTATGGTGCAATCCAACCCTTTACAACACTTCCGATGACTTACAAATAAGGAGCACCGATCCTTATACAATGTTGAGCTTTCCGGAATCTCAACACGATCCACACTATTGAGATTTACGGGACCTCAATATGACACATACGGTGACTTACAACAAGGAATATCAATCCTTATACAATGTTGATCTTTAAGGGTCTTCAACACGACCCACAATTTAAAATGAGTTTACAAGTGAAATCTTCTCTTCTTATCGAATAATAGAATAAAGGTTGAGAACAAGAAGAGAAGAACGCAAACACTTTAATAAATAGCAATGAATATATTTCAAGTGTTGAATTTGAAAATTTTTGATAAAATTGATTTTCTAAGTTTAGAATGATCAAAAGTTTTTCAAATATAAATCAATTTATGAGGATGAATAAATAATGAATATCAATGCTTTATCTCAATAAATGCTCACTTATTGCTTTAAAAAGAGTTAAGATTGAATGCAAAGTGAGTTGGTATTTATAGGTGAAAATTTGTCAAACACTTTGCCCAACCAAACGATCCCTACCGAACGTCCGGTACATACCGAACGATTCAGTGACTGTTTGTGTCAGAATTCAGAACATTCATATTTTTTACCGTTGGAGCAAAACTGTTATATTACGTCCGGTACGACAGTTTTACACCGAAACATCATCGTTTTAATTTTTAACAAATGTAAGTACTCCAGAGATGTTTTGAAAATATTTTTCAAGGTAAGTGACTTTTTTAAATATGAGTTTTGAGATTTTTACCTTTTGAAAAATAATTTTTATGCAAACATTTTTGTATCGTGATTTTTCAATCGTAAAATTAAAATTTGAGCTCGTCTCGATTCATTGCCAAGTATTAAAATATTTTACCTTTACATATGATTGTACAATGTCTAATCGTCTTGACTTCGTCATACATATGATTGTACAATGTCTAATCGTCTCGAATGATTTGATTTGAATGCTTAACTTTCACTTTGTTCTTTATTTCGAGTTAAATTTATAATATGTTGATTTTTCCAATACTTGATTAATTTTAACGTTGAACTATCATCAATCAAAATCAATTGTTAGAAATAATATTATCCGTTTGTTATAATCAAAACATTAAGATTATAATCAACCATATGTCAACAACAATTACATTATAAATAATTAAATCTTGAATATCAATTCACCATATCAGAAGGTTATTTTGTTAAAGATTGTATAACAAGATGGATTGCAAAAAAAAAAATTCAGTAATTAGTGTGAGGGTTTTAATCGAACATGTGGGCTTATATGTGAAATATTGTGTACTAAATTAAAGGTTATCAATTTTGGTTAAGCTCATTTAAAGTGATCTAATAAGGTTTCGATATTTTGAATTTTGAAGTATCTAATTAAAGTGTGGACCTTTATATATATATATATGTATATATATATGGTTATGGTCCCTGGATCATATGTTTTTGTTCATTCTATTTTGACTCCCATCTTCAGAGAAATAAAGGAACAATGTATTGATCTGGAAGACTAAAATCGTATGATTCATCCATTGCAATAACCATGTCTGATTCAGGAACAAATTCTTAATGATCCAACACGAATGATCAATATGACGGTAAATAATTTTCTCAACAAGTAGTATCAGAGCATATTTATGTTAAATTATTGAGAATTGAAATTTTAATTTCGTTCTTGTGATAATTTCCTTATTTTCGAATTTAGCAATCCAGATTTATTTTTGTCAAATTTGAAAATTATTTGATCAGTTTTCTGAAATTTCATATTTCGATTTTTTTTTAAAAAAAGGCCGTCGAGTGGCGTTGTAGCGTAGCCGCCGTGCGCAGCACCCGCACATCGCCCACCACTGGCCCCAGGTTTAACAAAAATTTTTTTTAGGGTTTACAGGATTTTGGGGTGGGGGCTTGTGGTGTAAATTAGAAATTTTGAGGGCCTTATTTGCAATTTCAAATTAGGGTTAAATTTTAAAGTTTCAGTCCTTTAAGTTTGAAAAATTGGTAATTCAACCCCTTAAGATTTTAAATTCATCCAATTGGGACTTTAAAGTTTCGGGTTTAATAATTCACTCCCAAAAATTTGAAAATTAATTAATTTGGGCCATTAAAGTTCTGAATATTGTAATTGAGCCCCTAAAGTTCATAATTTATTTAAATTGGCCACTAAAGTTTTGAATAATTAATTTTTGAACCCCTAAAGTTTTGAATAATTAATTTTTTGCTCATAAAGTTTTGAATAATTAATTATTGACTCCTAAAGTCTTGAATTATTAATTTTTGATCCATAAAGTTCTGAATTATTAACACTTAAGTCCCTAAAATTTCAAAATAAATTAAATATGCAAATTCGGTGATTTTCTTTTTCGAATTTTCGGATCAAAAGAAGATCAATATTTGACCGAATTACACATACACTAGTGGAGATAAACATGTGGCGATTATTTGGTTTAATGTGTAATCAACAAATTGGTTCAAAAAAATATTTATTGATTGACATATTTCTTTATTGTCAATGTTTGATCACTACAACAAGAGTACTACTTACAAGTCAATATTTCTGTCCAAAGACTAAATATTGATATTGTGCTAGATATCTTGTGATGTCCCCTAATATTATTTGAAATTATTATTTGCATATTAAGGATTGTCAGCTCTTCCAATTAATCGTTCTCTAATTCAGTTTCAGGTTTTGCTGTCAATATCTCTGCTAGCATCAATTCAATTCCAATGCTTACTGATACCAATTTTAAGGCATGGCGAGAGAACATAATGATTGTTCTCAGAGTCATGGATCTGTACCTTTACAGTTCGATCAACCTACTGTACTTATTGATAAGATTGCCTCTAATGACAAGAGGGAGATGGAAAAGTGAGAATGATCGAACCGCATAAGCTTGATGGTCATAAAGCGTGCTATTCCAGAAGCATTTCGGGGCACTATCTCCAATAAGGTGATTATGGCTAAGGGTTTCCTGGAGGACCTTGAGAAGAGGATTGCAAATAATGAAAAGGCTTAAATTAGTACACTTTTGGCAAACCTTATTTCAATAAGGTACAAAAAGAAATGAAACATACGGGAGTACATTATGGAAATGTCTCACATTGTTTCAAAACTAAAAGCACTCAAGTTAGATTTATCTGAATGCTTATTAGTGCACTTGGTTCTGATATCTCATCCGGCACACTTCAGTCAATTTAAGGTGAGATACAATTGTCAAAAGGACTCCTGATCCCTTAATGAGCTCATTTCATACTGTGTCCAAGAAGAGGAAAGATTGAAGCACGACAAGATAGAAATTGCTCATTTAGCTACCACCTAAGGACAAAAGGAACAATAAAAGGAAAAATGATAAGGAAGCTACATGTACAACAACATAAAAGAAATAGCATAAGGAACCAACTGAGGGTGGTTGTTTCTTCTATGGAGCTGCAGGTTATAAGAAGAAAAACTGTATCAACTGTCACGCATGGCGTGCCAAGAAATGTATCCTTCTTCATTTGGTTTGTTCTGAGGTTAATTTAACTTCGGCACCTAGGTACACATGGTGGATAGATTCTGGTGCAACAACTCACATCAGTGTGTCTATACAGATTTGCATGAGTTGTCGAAAATCAAGTGATGGTGAAAGATACATCTATAATGGCGACGGCAAGACGGTGAAAATAGAACCAATAGGAAAATTTAGATTATTGTTAAAGACTGAATTTTATTTGGATCTTAATGAGATATTTATNTGTTGCCAAAGCAACCTCTCTTGTGGAAATTAATAATTTAGAATATTAAAAAGGTGTTTTTGTGTGTGTGTTGTTCATGCGAATATTTGATCGGCTCAAAGGAAGGTCAATATTTGGTCGGATTATACATACACTTGTGGTAATAAACATGTGACGATTATGTGGTTTAACTTGAGATTAATAAATCGGTCCAAAGAAAGGTTTATTAATTGACATGTTTCTTTATTGTCAGTGTTTGATCATTACACCAAGAGTATCACTTACAAGATAATATTTTTATCAAAAGACTAAATATTGATATTGTGTTGGGTATATTGTGATGAGCTCTACCATTATTCGAAATTATTATTTGCATATTAAGGATTGTGAGCACTTCCAATTAATTGTTCTCTAATTCAGTATTAGGTTCTGCTACCAATATCTCTGCTAGCATCAATTCAACTCCAATACTTAATGATTGTTCTCGGAGTCATAGATTTGGACCTTGCTTTATGGGTCGATCAACTTGCTGTACTTACTGATAAGAGTACCTCTGATTACGAGAAGGAGATGGAAAAGTGGAAATGAACCGCATAAGCTTGATGGTCATAAAGCGTACTACTCCAGAAGTATTTCGGGGCACTATGTCCAATAAGGTAACTACAGCTAAGAGTTTTCTTGATGACCTTGAAAAGAGGTTTGCCAAAAATGAAAAGGCTGAAACTAGTACACTTTTGATAAACCTTATCTCAATATGGTACAAAGGGAAATGAAACATACGGGAGTACATTACGGAAATATCTTACATTACTTCAATACTAAAGGCACTCAAGTTGAATTTATCTAAAGACTTGTTAGTGTGTTCTGATATCCCTTATGGCGCACTTCAGTCAATTCAAAGTGATCTACAATTGTCAAAAGGACTCATGGTCCCTTAATGAGCTCATCTCACACTGTGTCCAAGAAAAGGAAAAATTGAAGCATAACAAGACAGAAAGTGCTCATTTAGCCACCACCTCTAAGGACAAAAGGAACAAGAAAATGAAAACTGATAAAAAAGCTGCGGGTACAACATCACAAAAGAAACAACATAAGAAACAAACTGAGGATGGCTTTATCTTCTATGGAGTTGCAAGTCATAAGAAGAAAAATGTACCAACTATCATGCACGACGTGCCAAGAAAGGTACTCTTTTCCGTTTGGTTTGTTCTGAGATTAATTTAACTTCGGTACCTTGATACATACGGTGGATAGATTTTGGTACAACAACTCACATCACTGTGTCGATGCAGGGTTGCCTGAATTATCGAAAACCAAGTGATGGTGAAATATACATCTATATTGGCGACGACAAGATGGTGGAAGTAGAAGCAACATGAAAATTTAGATTACTGTTAAAGACTAGATTTTATTTGGATCTTAATGAGACATTTATTGTACCATCTTTAGACGAATTTTGATTTTTATTTCTATTTTAGACAATCTGGTTATTCTTGTTCATTTGAAAATGGAATATTTAGTTTGTTTCATGATTCAAAATTGGTTGGTTCCGGTTCTTTATCAGGTTACAATAATCTTTATTTAATTAATGCGATTTCTTTTTTTAATGAATCCTTGCAAGTAAGTACTCGAGGTGTAAAGAGAAAATTAACCAGTGAAAATTCTGTCTCGTTATGACACAAGAGATTAGGTTAAATCTCTAAGAGGAGAATTGAGAGACTTGTGTCTAACGAAATTCTCAATCTCCTTGACTTTATAGATTATGATATGTATGTTAACTGTACAAAAGGAAAACAAATCAATAAAAGGAGATTTCAAGCCAACAAGACTTCGGACGTCTTAGAACTTATACATACGGACATTTGTGGACCATTCCATACGGCTTCTTGGAATGGTCAACAATATTTTATAACGTTCATATACGACTTTTCTAGATATGGCTATATATATCTCATTCATGAAAAATTAGAGTCACTGGATGTGTTCAAAAACTATAAAGTTGAAGTTGAAAACCAACTCGACAAAAAGATTAAAAGCGTCAGATCTGACTGTGGTGGTGAATACTATGGCAGATATGATGGTTTAGGTTAACAATGTCTAAGATCATTTGCTAAATTTTCAGAGGAATGCGATATCGTCCCACAGTACACTATGCCGGATTTTCCCACTATGAATGGTGTTACTGAAAGACGAAATAGAACACTTAAGAACATGGTGAAGAGTATGATTACTCATTCTACCTTACCAGAATCACTTTATGGTGAATCATCAAAGACCGCAGCATATATACTCAACAAAGTTTGAACTAAGGCTACTAATAAAACCCTTTATGAGCTCTGGATGAGAAAATGCCTAGTTTGAAGCATTCACATATTTGGGGATGTCCAGTTGAGGCAAGGCACTATGTGCCAAATGAAAAAAAACTGGATGGAAGGACTATCCGTTGCTATTTTATTGGATATTCTGAAAGGTCCAGGGGTTATAAGTTTTATGATCCCACAACTAAGGTAATTTTTGAGATAAAAAATGCCCCGGTTCTTTGAAAATGTTGAGTTTGCGGGGAGAGAAAGGGTTACAGACTTTGTCTTTGAGGTGGAATACGCTGAAATTCCTCCAATTGCAATTAACAATGATCATGATCAGGATCAGGTTTCTATCCCTGATATTGTTTAAGAAGCAACTCCAGATCAAGACAATGTTGTTGTATCTCCCTATGAAGGCCAACAATTTATTCCAGAAGAACAAACTCTACATCCTCAAGAACCAATGCATGCTATTAAGAAGATCCACTAGAGAGAGGAGAAATGCTGTTTCGGATGATTACATCGTATTTCTCTAAGAATATGAAGTTGATATTGAAAGTTCTAACTCTCAAAAGTGGCTCGATGCCATGAATTAAAAGATGAAGTCTATGAAGGATAAAGACATGTGGGACCTCGTTCCATTGCCTGAAGGTGTTAAACCCATTGGTTGCAAATGTATATTTAAGACCAAGAGGGATTCAAATGGTGATGTGGAGAGGTATAATGCTCGTCTTATCGCAAATGATTTTACACAGAAAGAAGGCATCGATTATAAAGAGACTTTTTCTCCAATTACTTCGAAAGACTCTTTCAAGATTATAATGGCATTGGTAGCGCATTTCGATCTTGAGTTATACCAGATGGATGTTAAGACAACGTTTCTCAGTGGTGATATTGATGAAACAACAACCATTAAATTTTATGTCAGATGATGCAAAGCAAATTGTTTGTAAACTAAAGAAATCCATCTATGGACTCAAACAGGCCTCTCATCAATGGTATTACAAATTTCATCAAGTGATCATCTCGTATGATTTTGAGATGAATTTGGTCGACGATTGTATATACTACAAGTTTAGTGGGAGTAAGTATATTTTTCTGATTTTATATGTCGATAACATATTGCTTGCCAGTAATGAGATATGTTTATTGCACGAAATCAAGAGATTTATAGCAATGAATTTTGAGATGAATGATTTTAGTGACGCCTATTTTGTATTAGGAATTTAGATACATTGGGATCGTTCTCAGGATATTCTTGGATTATCACAAAAGATCTATATCGAAAAGGTACATAAAAGATATAGCATGCAAGATTGTAAACCAGGTGACACCCCTGTGACTAAAGGAGACAAGTTCAGTTTAAGTCAATACCCTAAAAATGACTTGGAAATTAAAGAAATGCAGAAGATTCCTTATTCTTCAACTATAGGGAGTCTGATGTATGCTCAGATTTGTACGCATCCAGATATAGCGTACATTGTTGGGATGCTATGGAGATATTTAAGTAACCCAGTAATGGATCATTGGAAAGAAGCCGAACGGGTCATGCGGTATTTACAGAGAACAAATGACTACATGCTCACATACAGGAAATCAAATCAGTTGGAGATCATCGATTATTCTAATTTCACGAAATGTCAAGATAGTAGGAGATCTACTTCAGGCTATATCTACCTACTTCATGGAAGAGTGCTAAGCAGACACTCATAGCGACTTCCACCATGATAGTAGAGTTTGTAGCGTGTTATGAGGTATCAAATCATGGAATATGGATGCGAAATTTTGTTACTGGACTGCGCATTGTGGATAGTATAGAAAAACCACTCAAATTCTTTTGTGACAATAAATCAGCAATGCTGTATTTTAATAAAAACAGAAGCTCGACTTCGTCAAAACATATAGAGATCAAGTTTCTGGCTGTTAAAAAAGAGTTCAGAGTAGACATGTGTCAATAGAGCATATTGGGACAAACTCCATAGTTGCGGATTCATTTACTAAGGGATTGATATCCAAGGTCTTTCATGAGCACACTGCTCATATGTGTGTAATATCTCTTGAGTATATCTAGTTTCAGTGGGAGTTTATATTTTTGTGCTTTTCATATTAGACACATGTACTGTCATTTTGGA
>CAIGRB010059089.1:14053-55441 GCA_903798255.1 Fraxinus quadrangulata
AAAAAAAAAATTACTAAGAATTCTAGGTAAGTAAATATCTCATTGTTTTAATGTGTACGTTACGTTGTTAAATGTATAAACATGATTTTTGATTATTACGTTTTATATCATTAATGTTTCTCACAACTTATTCATGCATGTTAATATATCTATAAGCATATATGAAATTTTAAGAATTAAAAAGTTTTCAAATGTCAATGAGTCAAGAAATATTTTAAAAAAGATATATATCTCGAAAGTTTTTTGTTAAGAGGTGTATGTTTATGTCATGAGAGACATGAGTGGTAAATGGGGTATGGGGGACCAACACACCAACCAATGTTTAATGTTGAATGGTTTAATGTTAACTCCTTTGCGATATTACCTTTAGATTGAATCGGGTTTCACATAACAACGGCCATTGCATTCTATTTAATTAGGTGATACACCAAGTGAGCCCACAGTGTTAATATTAATTTTTTTAAAAAAAAAAAATTTGATGCAAAAATGGATTTATATTGGAAAAAATATTTATTTTTAAGTAATTCAAATGCATATCATAAGCATGCATCGTATACACGATATTTGCTAATTATAGAGCGTTAAACTCATTTCACAATACCCTCTCCATTATTCAGATATGTAAGATGATTTGAGGCAACTATTTGCGGTGAGAATGACTTAGTACGAATATAATTCAAATATTGACTTCATTTTAAAAATAAAGTTAACATTTTAATTGTCTTATTTTTATTAAGTACAAAAATATTCTACAAATTATTTTCATAAATGAAGTCATCGATTTTTTTTTATTTTTTTATGTTAAAGAAAAATTTAATCGTTATTCGCACCTATGATTTTAAGAGAATTAAATAATAATACTTCTAAATCTCGGTTATCTAGATTATGAGTGTTACAAATAGCATCATCGAAGGCAGGTAGAACATCTTCATACTTGCACCCTACATTCGGATTACATACTTTATATACAATAATCCTTGCAGATGGAACACCTCCTCTTACATTTCCTTTTGCCAGCTCGTAAAAGCTTATGCTCTTCACAATATTCCAGCTGCTACAAAAGCTTGTATGATCACCATGACCAATAATGTTATGTGTAAATACGTCTTAATCTATTGAAGACTAGAATCGAGCTCCAACAATTTTGATGCAAATCCGTATCCAAATTAATCACATCAATACTAGTCAATAATATATCTTGCACATGACAAAATCGAGTTGAGATCGACTGTTGTGTCCCCTGAATACATTTTTGACACTTCAGCACATCACATCATATCTACTTATCAAGTGAGAAAACGCCAATGTGTAATATGTCGAGG
This sequence comes from Fraxinus quadrangulata, assembly GCA_903798255.1. NCBI lineage: Eukaryota > Viridiplantae > Streptophyta > Magnoliopsida > Lamiales > Oleaceae > Fraxinus > Fraxinus quadrangulata. Next base: position 15,376 of record CAIGRB010059089.1, read on the forward strand.
TATCAAAAAATGTGTATGGTGTCTTTCTATTTGCTAAGAAGACACCATGTGCCGAGCAATCATAAATCTCGTGGTGACATCAAATTTGAGCTCGACAAAATCCATAAAGCATCTGGTATAAAAAGAAGCATTACTTGTTAGTTACATGTAAATTGTTTCCCCTAACTATAAGAACTTTCCATTTGTGATGGGGAGGGCAAAGGCCTTCCTCACTAAAGGTCTCAATCTCCAGCCAAATTTCGGAGTCAACAATACCAATTACCACGTCCCTCAAAACAGCAGCGCATCTCTTGGACACTCTCAGAGGAGCCCATGAAATCCCAGGTTCTTGTCATATGGAGCTCCACAGTATTACAGGAAAACATAGAAACAACTCCATTTAGACCTACATAAAATTGTTGCTAATTTCATTTAGTCGTCGTCTTTCTTATACTGGCCCCTACAAATAGAGCCACCAAATTAATCTCGTACTGCAAGTTAAGCCATTTGGGCTTGTTTAGCAGCAAGTGATTGCTTCTCCGTCTCATTGAGCTTCACTGCAAAGCCATTGAAACTGTTATAGATTTCAGTCAAATAACCTCTTCCTGCACTGCAAAGAGGGAACTGGTTTATTTGGTCACATTTTACCATCAAATACTGTCAAATGCAATGAATTCAAACAATTACCTGTCTTGCATAACTTCTCGTAGCAGATTAACAAGGCGAATAATCAAATATACGCATAGCAGACTCGTCATGATGGCAAGTGTACAGATTTTGCAATCATGGAAAAAATATCGAGATTTTCTCAAGGTTAGTTTCTTAAGACCGGTCTGAATTTGATTCTATCACAAACTAGAGAGTCGATTTCTTATAGTGATGTTTAGATTAACTGTCATTAAGCTCATGACACATTTAAGATTACAGTTTTAATATCATAAGATCTTTCCCCCCATTGACTTCTCTATATCAGATCATCATATTTCCAAATGAAAACGATGCCATACAAATTAAATTCTTTTGTTTAACATTATAAGAAAAGAATGATCCAACTTTTCTTCCCTTTTAAGGATTTGTCAAAATATGCATAAAATTTTGTTTTTTACTTTATTCTTCTCAGCAAACCACTAAAAGAAATGATGCAATCTCTTGGAAATGGATAACCTCAAAGCCTGTTGAACTATTGGTTTCTTCAGGTGAACTATTGCTTGAGAAAGTTCACACTTCTGAAAATGCAACAGACGTGTATACAGAGCCTGTTGTCATATATAAGTTTCAGTATTGTTTGGATTTGATTAATGTCTCCAAGTATTAGAGAGGAGGCGTCCCAACCTATTGGTCCCAAGTGGAGTTCCCCATGTTATGTTTTTTCATCGTTTTTTCCTAAGGGGTGGATATTTACCGATTCTATCGAGGGTAATTGTGTGAGATATGAATCTAAGAGGGATGAGTGGAGCCAATTTGCTATAAAGGCCAAAGATTAGGGACTAACGCAGAAATTTTCCCGTATGTACACGTTCAATGAGAATCTTGAGATAAAGAGTTACAGTGCTTTCCGCCTTCCCTCCTTCCCTCGCTCTTCCTATTTTTCTTTGCTTATCTCTCATTTCATTATTTTCTCCCTTGTTTACAGCAGAACAATTGAAACCTCAAGAATTGATTTTTTTCGTTCTTCGCTTTGTTTTTTTGGGCGGGTGAAATTAGGGTTTGTTATTTTGTTACAGTTTTAGGGAATAGAAGGAGGAGGGAGAAATGGCGGCAAACGGACAGGGAGGGATTGAGCCTGCTGTTCTAGATTATATTATCAACCGCCTCTTGGAGTTCAGGAACCCTAGGACACCGCACCAGGTACAGCTTTCGGAAAATGAGGTTCGAGCTCTCTGTACCACGTCCCGCGAAATTTTCCTCTCGCAACCCAATCTTCTTGAGCTCGAAGCTCCTATTAAGATCTGCGGTATTCTTCGTCGTCAAGCTTGCATTTTTTTTCCTTAATCGATAATGTGTCGTGTAAAATCATTGGTTTTAGAGTCTGAATATGGGAAAAATAATGAGATTTCTTTGATGGAATTTTATGTTTTAGTTTTTTATAGTTTCCAATGCTCAAAGTAAAGGACGAGTTACAGATAATAGAATATACTTTAACAATTGTCTTCCTCTTATCTTTTTATTTGAATATGCTAGCCGTGAGGGTGATTGGTAGTGTGAGGAAAAGAGTAAATTGGTTTTCTTTGGGAAATGTTGTTTATGTTATTCTTTTGGAATTTGGCCTGGTAGGGAAATGGTTGCAATTCTGGTTATATATATATATATATGTGTGTACATACATATATATATCTTTGCAGCATACATTCCAAATTATCCTTTGGTGACTTCACTGCATGCCATTGATTTTTTCTTTTTAAAATTTTCTTAATGTCCATTTGGTGATTTTTGCATTTGGATCGATATGTATCGCGAATATTTGTTCCCGTGGCGCACAATAAAAGAGTACATCGCTGTGAGATTTGAATTGAGAGTCGAAATCATACATTAGCGAATTGTCTCGTGCATTAAAATGCTATCTATGTTATATGGTGAATAACATTCCCATTAGCATATGAACAAAATCAATAGACTTCTTCACTCAAGCAACATTATTACTATTGTGTTGCTAGTGGCCTAAGCAATATTTGTTTATCGTTATGGTCCTTATGGAAGCAGATTTAAATTTGAATCCACATCAAAATTGTAAACTCTTATTCCTCTAGTCATAACAATTGAAAATAACTTATTCAGATATCAAATTTTCAATTATAAACCAGAGTAAAAATCAAAATAGAAAAATACCGATCTACAACAACAAACCTGGTCTTATTCTCAATAAATTTGGAGTCAGTTTCATGTATAATTTTTTTCCCATTCCATTCGGCTCACCTCCACATTCATAAAAAGATCAAATTAAGTTGTTCTTTGCAACTCCATACATCATGTTAAAATTGGTCTTTGTCCTCCTCTTCATACTTTACTAGAACCTCTCTTTTTGCCCAGAAGAAAACCTCGAAGTGTTAGTGTGAGATGCCTTAAGCTGTTTTTTATAGTACTAATTTCTAGCATTCTGTTTATATTATCAAAATATCTGTATCGATGTAGCACCTCAATAGTGTCAGGGTTTTCTATGCCATATGGGAATTTCAATAGAAAATTGAAAGTATTGTAATTGACATTGATAAACTTCCTCCTGTTAAAAATTCTTGAGACTGAAAAGGATCTAGAAAACTTAGAAATGTGTTATTCTTAGTTTGTACAGTGACCCTGCTCATACAGTAGAGGGCTCGATGTTGCTTGGAATCACAACGCTCATTATCACTTACGTATTATACATGATACATTTGTCTTTGACATTGGCTGCAATAAGAAATAATATTTATTAGAGGCCAGCTTGCATTGTTTTTTCTTGGTACATTTTAAGCTTTTACATCTTAAGTCCTGGACTTGGAGATTGAATCCATCGAAGTCAGTTTTGATAATGCAATTTCTTCAAGTAGTTTTCGTGGAATTGGTTTATGTGGGGTCTGAGTTGTAAAGTTTCTTATGGGGGAATTTGGTGACACATTTTGCATTAGATAACTGCCAGATATTAATTCCGTTAACACTAGGTAAACACATAAGAAATTTTTTTGAGCTTTTGACTGTGATTGTGATGTGTGCTTTCCATTGAAAGTTGTCACCTATTGTTGGTCCTGAAAAAAGGTTCAATACATTAATGTTTGTACTAGGAGCTTTATAATATAACAGATCCATTGTAAAAGAATTATTTATATAGGTACTTTGTAAATGTGAAGGATTGTATTGGTAGTTTAGTTTATCAGCTAATGTTCTCCCTTTGGTTTGCCTCAGCTGCTTTATCTTGTGTGTATTTATTGTGAAAATTGAAAAGCTAAGATGGATGTGCACTCTGCATTTTTCGTGGCATATGCCTTTTTTTAATGGCCTTTACATGCATTAAAGATCTGAGAACGTGGAAATTCTGTTGTTTACTGATGGATTCGTTTTCTCTTCATCATGCAATTCTAAATTTCACTTTAGCACGCCAGTCCGTATTGTGTCTGTATATGAAAGAGCCAATAACTCTTGTCCAGTTTTTCTACTCCTTGTTAATAAGTACTGAGATTGCAATTTGGGTTTCAATTGGAGCTTTCTCATTGTTTCTTATTTTTTCTCTTACAAGAGTCTCACTATAAATTATGGTTGTATCTGAATTCTAGGAGACATTCATGGGCAATATGGAGATCTTTTAAGGCTTTTTGACTACGGTGGACTCCCTCCTGAGGCTAATTATTTGTTCTTAGGGGACTATGTGGACCGTGGCAAACATAGTTTAGAGACAATATGCCTTCTTCTTGCCTACAAAATCAAATATCCCGAGAATTTCTTTCTCTTGAGAGGAAATCATGAATGCGCTTCTATTAATAGGATATATGGATTCTATGATGAATGTAAACGCCGCTTCAACGTGAAACTATGGAAAGTCTTTACTGATTGTTTTAATTGCCTTCCTGTGGCTGCTCTTATAGATGATAAAATACTCTGCATGCATGGTGGTCTTTCTCCTGATCTAACAAACTTAGATCAAATAAGAAATTTGCCTCGCCCAACTGATATTCCTGATTCTGGTTTGCTTTGTGACTTGCTATGGTCGGATCCCACTAGAGAAATTAGAGGTTGGGGGATGAATGACAGGGGAGTCTCATTCACATTTGGTCCGGATAAGGTGACTGAATTTTTAAAGCAGCATGATATGGACCTTGTTTGTCGTGCCCATCAGGTAATATATAGTTTTCTGTTGATCTCTTTGATCCTTTTTTGCGGTCTCTGCTGTTTCTTGAATTCTTTCTCGCGCAGGTTGTGGAAGATGGATATGAATTTTTTGCTGATAGGCAGCTAGTTACAATTTTTTCTGCTCCCAACTATTGTGGTGAATTTGACAATGCCGGTGCAATGATGAGTGTTGATGAAAGTTTGATGTGTTCGTTTCAGATATTGAAACCCGCTGATGGAAAGCAGTTCTAGTGAACTGAAATTTTGTCATTGGGCTTGGTTCTTCAAGAACGCCCTGGTCAGTATCTATTTTCTTCGTTTCAATTTTGGATCTTGATGCCTCAAGTAGTCTCTAGTTCTTAGTATACGGCAGCGCTAGTTTTTTGCAGTTATTCTGTATGTGTATGGTTGAATTTACAATTACCTCCAGGTAATTGTTGAGTGCTTTGATAAAATTACTTGTACTTTCCCACAAGTGTCACGTCAATTAATGACATAAATTACATGAATGAATGAAATGAAAGATGGGGTGATGGTGGAGGTGGAACCATCGCCTGTACTAGAAATGAAATGAAAAAAGGGGAGATGGGGGGAGGGACATCGCCATCTTTGCCATATAGGCTGAAGGTTTCCTTGAAATTAGAGATCTGATAATTTGCCAATTGATCTGCCATTGCTTCTTCATCTACTTAAATTTCTTGATTTTTGTGGGCTTCGATTTGAAGAGAATAGAGTGCAGGAGCCTTGGGGTTGGAATCATGATCATATATCAGCAAATATGTACATATTATTCAATGGCGGACAAAAATAATAGAAAACGATTTTCTTAAATCACTCTGTTTTGGTTTCTGTTGCAGTAAAATTTTGTGGTATGAGATTCATGGTGTTATACATAATATATACATATATGCATATGCAAGAGGGGAGAAAGAGATGAAGAACTCGTCTGCGCCGGCACTTTGGGTGATGGTGGGGGTGCTGCTGGAGCTTGCATTGGTTTTGGTGTGGTAGCCGCTGCCATTGGTCTTTGGATGGTGGGCGGTGGCAGACGGTTTTGGGGTTGGCCTTATGGAATAAGGCGTCTGTTATCAGTGCGACCATTTTGGATGGCCTTGAACGGAGAGGACCACTTCTGAGAATTAAACGTTGATAAATGGAGCTTTGTTAAAATTCAATTGAGTCCTGAAACCATGGGAATTGAATACGATAAGGTTCAATAGTGCAAAAAAGCCCAAAAAAAAAAAAAAAAAAAAAAAAAAATTTTTGTAAAAAAAAAAAAAAAAGCTCAAAAAAAAAAAAAAAAAAATTTGTTGTCAAAAATGAATTAATTGTTTAAAAATTTACAACACTTTGGATCGTGTGACTGGAGCTTCACAGGACTTCAAACATTTTTTTCAATCGTTACTCAATTTTCAAAATTGTTCTCTATTCATCACTCGTTTCGAATTTGATTTCAATTTTGTAATACTTGCACATAGAAACCTTGAAGAAAAAATTAATAATTGAAAAATAGTATGCAAAATGTTACACAAAGTATAATATAGGATGTAGTTTGTTATTTCGATTAAGGGTATTTTGTCTATTCAACTATTTATAATGTTATATATTTGAAAAAATTCAGTAAATGGTGCTTTTTGTAACCATTAAGCAAAATGTGTAGGTAAAATCTAAATTTATAAAACACAATATGTAAAGTGTAATTGACGTGTTTTATAAATTTTCAATAAAGATTATGTTACGTTACCAAAACATCATAACCACTTTCTTACATTTGTATCTTCCAACAAAAATCCTCTTTTTTCATTTTATTGGAAAAAAGTAGAATGTATATACACATTGGTTATAATTCTCAGATACATATACTATTTTATCTTTTGTTTGTTATTATAAATGAGCTTCTCTTGATTAAAACTAGCGATGGACATTTAACTCGTAAAATTGATCACATATGAATATCAAGTTTGAACTTGGAGGATTGTTGGTGTGGGTTAAGACGCGGAGGTCAAGGTTGTAGGTGTGGAGGTCAAAGAAGAGGTCAAGGCACAAGCGTGGAGATCAAGATATTGTCGGTCAAGGCACACGAAGTCAAAGGCGTAGGAATGGAGGTCACAATACAAAAAATTCCTCCGAAAGGCAAGAATCCCAACCTATCGTAGAATGGTTTGGTCATGAACTGCTTGATTCAGAAATCGAATAACTAGATGATTGATTTCATTCCACGGTTCTATCTGTATTATACATACTCAAGTTTTGTGAATGTTGTGGAAGAAGAACAAGTCTTTGTCATTCGAAGAAATTCCGAACACAATGTAGATATAGATGGTACATGAGCCAATAGTTACTAGAAAAGGGTGTAGAAGTTAAGAAGAATATGCGGAATGAGTTTATGAAAATTGCTTGGTGCGCAATCTTATTATAATAGACTTTCGACATAATTGTTTTTTGATATACCAATTTATCATTCGTCACTTTATGAAAGTGTTAAAATAAAAAGGATAAACTAACCTTTTAATCTAAAGACGGTTTCATGGCCCTTATTTTACTTTTTCAATATCATGTGTGAAAAATAACTATTATGCAATTAATAGTTAATTATGGAAGTTCTGTTTGTTTGAGGGACCATAGGTGACAAAATGTAACAAAGTGGCGAAATGTGAAACTAAATTGAATATAGGTGTCTCAATTGAGACAAATTGAAGTTTAATAAACCAATTGAGATTCCGATGAAATTTCATTGACTGCACCTGAAATTTTCCTTGTATCTTCAATAATGCTCTGATTCTCTCGGAGCAGCTGTCTGAACTTTCCTTCCCCTTCCCCGTCCCGGTCCCCGTCCCCTTCCCCAAAAATCTCTTGAAGCAGCTGTCTGAACTTTCAGTGACGGTAAAATTCAAGAAAAAAGGGATGTTTTTTCACATAGTATTGGAGCGGAACATGCAGCTGCACCCCCGCCACTTTGGCCGCGACCTCCGCGATAAACTAGTTACAAAACTCATGAAAGACGTGGAGGGCACTTGCAGGTATGAATAATTGGAGTGTGTTTTCTGTATTCTTAGTGTTATTATTATTACTGTAATGATTATTCTTTACAGCGGCCGGCATGGGTTCATTGTAGCGATCACCGGTATTGAAAGCGTTGGGAAAGGGTTAATTCGCGATGGTACCGGATTCGTTACTTTTCCGGTGAAGTATCAGTGCGTGGTATTTCGACCCTTTAAGGGGGAGATTCTTGAAGCTGTTGTTACCATGGTTAACAAGGTCAGATATATTTTTTCTTCACTCAAATTTTTATGTAGTTTATGATGCAGTGGAAATCAGATATTAAGACTGTAAAAGCTTGTTGATTGTGATAAATGTCGAGAAATTAGGCAAAATATGGAGAAAATGTCAGAATATTTTGTTGAATAATCTGACATATCTAAGAAAAGAATAAACCCTAGCCATGTTTAATAAAATCCTAGAGCTCAGAACTAAGCTTTAAAGAATAGCAAATTAAGTTCTCTGTGTCCCAGCAAAATGTTTAACGAGCCCTAATTAAATTAAACAACAATATTAAAATAAAGTAATACCCCTTTTGTATTCAGACTGCATCAGTTTATAAATTGTCCCGATCTCTATGAGACTTTGGAGCTTAGAGATGTGTTTTTGAATTTATTGCAGATGGGTTTTTTTGCCGAAGCAGGGCCTGTGCAAATTTTTGTATCAAATCATGTGAGTGCCGTATTTTACAATTATGCTTGCACTGTTATTGGGATTTCCTTGTTGCTTTTATTTGTTTCAAAGGTTGTCTACCATTTAAAAAATTACCACCTTTGTGGGGATTTAGAGTTTATGAATCTTCTTAATTTGTTAGAAGAATTTGCTTGCTGCAGAGACTTGATATAAAGATTTTAATCAATTTGATTAGCGCAAAACTCATACTCATTGAATGTGGTGAGAAATTAAAATTTCTGACTTTTAAAGCCATTTTCTGGAAGAAAACTCAATGATGCCTCGAGCACAAAAGAAAATGTGTTGATGTTCTTACAGAATAATTTTTGAGAAAAGGAAATGCGGTTATGTTTTTACAAAATAGTTGTTAAGAAGCATCTTAACAGGATTCACAGGATATGAGAGTTTAAAGTGTTAGGATGAACTAGGGGTTACATGCTTTGGGGTATTTTGACAAAGTATAAAGAGCTGATATGATATCAAAACCTGGCTGTTGGATCACAGAATTCAAACCCCAATGTGCTGTATTTTCTTCTCTAAAATGGCCGTGTTTATGGTTGGATCATAAACCTGAATAGTTTGATTATGTGCAGTAGTAATCATGATTTAATACTGTACACGCCGATTATTTTTTTCTGTCATGACACGATTTAAATTATTTACTTATAAAAGTGGTTATATTTGTTATATAGACTTTCATTTCATTATTAGGATGATGTGCCCATATCCACAAGTTGAGCAAGCTAATGATTGAATGATATCTAAGATTTAGTAATTCTGTGTAATGGCTTTGATTGAGGGCCATGGGGAATCACTAAAATTGCTTTGCTTCAGGCATTTTTCACTTTTATAATGTAGAATAGAATTCTGAATTAGTCTAAGCGCAAACAAATTCTATTCTAAATTATTCTGGAGAGAATGTAGCTACCAAATACTGGTCAACTTCAAACTTGCCAGTTCATTTACAGTTTACCTGGTTCTAAGTTTCCAAGAGGGCTACCTTCATTTTAAACTCATTACTGCTTTATGCTTGGATGTTGGCTAGCTATTTCTTAATTTGGTTGGCAAGCTTTGTTCCTTGGTTAAGTACAAGAAGAGTCTTTAGTTTAATGGAACATATTGATCAATCCATGTGAGAAAATATAATACTATATATTTAACTCTGTCAAGAGTTTCCCTGATCATAGTATTGTTGACTAGAGTACGCACATGAAATCAACTTTGTGCACTCCTTTTCTTGGAGCTTATACGCATTAATATATCATGTTTCTGATTTTCATTTAATTTGCATGGCATATAGAAGGATTTACACGAACATTACCTATTGTCATAAATGAGGGTGCTATTGAAGACAAACTGATGCAATGACTCATTCTCCCATTTCAAAACTATTATCACCTATGAACTAGATTATTACTTGGAAAGATGACGTCCATTCCTTCTTTGATTACTAACTATAAGCATATGATAACATGTCTATTTTATAGCTGTGATCTCTAATGCTCGGACTCTTTAAAATGGACGAAGTACCTGTGTCCGGTATGAGATGTGAGATATGTGTCGGATCCTCCAAGTTTCAAACGGACACTGCCGTTTTTACTTCTTTATTCTTCTTCTTCTTCTTTTTTTTTTTCCCTTACACTTTTCTTTCCGTTTTCTTTTTTCCTGTTTCTGCTATCTGTAAACCTAGCGCCACGCCGAGAGGGTGGAGGAAGGCGGTAGCGTTAGGTTTTACCTTCTTTTTCTTCTTTCCCCTTTTTTTTCCTTCTTTCCCTCTCTGCATCGATGCTTTAAGGTTTTCTTTGTATAAAATGAAAATAGATTCCATATAGTACTACTTAGTATTCCACCGAGTTTAAATTGCAATCTCATTTTCTATTGTATATAACATTTAATAATTAACTTTCCATAATTAAAAATTAAATCCCAAAATTCTATTTTATTCATCTTAACCCCTTATTCAATACTCATTTCATTCTCTGTGAATAACTGATTTTGGTCTATTTAAAATGACATTTTGGGTTAATAAAAAAATTGAAGTTTTAAAGTCGTATCCACGTACCCATATCTGAAATTTGGATTTTTTTTAGCCATATCCTTATATCCTATATTTTAGAAAATTAAAGATCCAACACTTGGGGCTTGGACTGGACATCGCTGTCTGAGGTGTTAATTTGACCAACAGTAACCATTGTTTTCATCCACTGGATTGTGTGTTTTGTTTCTCCTCTTTCTCCTGTTTCTGGTGAACTGTTGTCTGCACGTTTATGATCTTGAATACCATTTTTCTGCTTAGCTTGTTGAAGGCATTTGCCTTCAGTTTTAAATATATTCTTTTTCTGGATGCAATCTGATGTTCTCATTTTTCATGAACAGTTGATACCAGATGATATGGAGTTTCAAACTGGAGACATGCCAAATTACACAACTTCAGATGGATCTGTGCGTACTATCTGTATTTCCCCCTTTTTGTTGATATATCTATATTTATGTATCTTTAGTTTGATATTCGTGAGGCATGATCTATTTTGTCATTGACAGGTTAAAATCCAGAAAGATAGTGAAGTTAGGCTGAAGATTATTGGAACTCGAGTTGATGCTACAGAAATTGTATGCCCATTGCCCTTCAACTGTCTTTTACATACATCAAGCTGTATTTTGTTATTGTTGACTCCCTCATGCTTCTCAAAAGTATTCATCGACATCGATATTTCTTGTGCAATCTATGCATTAATACTTAAGTTTCTTTCTTCCCCCCGTCTGAAACCTGATGGTGGTTCTTCTTTTGCAGTTCTGTATTGGCACCATAAAGGACGACTTCTTGGGCGTGATTAGCGATCCAGGTGGAACTTCCTGAATGTGGAACGATGGGCTTATTTGGGATCTTCACACATCCTCGGTTTATTTTTTATGCTATCCTGAATTAAGATTTGAACGAGTACTGATATTTATGGAGTCAAGGAAATGTATGTGAAAGTTTATCCAACTGAATGATCAGATTGCCTTCTTGAAATCTCATGTACAATGATCACTCTTTTTGAGCCCCATGAATAGACAAAGCTCAAACCTTCTTGTCTACAAAACTAAGCCCTTGTTTGGGCTCCATTTTATGGAAAATTTGAAGGAAAAGGTTTTGGAATAGTGATATTTTGGAGAATGTGGATTAAAAATAAAGAAAAATTTTCAATTCACGTGTAATATTATTTTATGAGAGAATTGGGATTGTTAAAAAAAATAAGGGTCAAGTATAGGTTAAATATTGTGCTATGAACACAGTTTCAATTGACCATTGGAAAAAATCTAAATTTTCACTTTTTAATTTTGAGATGTTAACAATTGAAAAACAAAGAAAATCGAAGTTGATCAAAATCAATTATTCTTAGTGAACTAGAAACAAACACTTACGATAAAATTCATTGAACTTCACATCTACAAATACATTTTCTTTCAATTCACAAGCACAAGTAGTTGACGAAAAACTATTTCGTTAACTACTTGACTTTTGAGAAATTTCAAAGTGCAGTCAAGTTAATTCTTAACTTTTATTAACCAAATAATTTTGAAACTTATTTTTTCTCTCGTAACAGGGTAACGTAGGCCCTCTTCGTGAAGGGGCCCGCATTGTTAAAAAAGAATCGAAGGAAAATTTGTTTACTTTTTTAAACTATTGTATTCCTTGTAACATGATTGTAGACTATAGGGGAAATGTACTTGTCTTGTACGGATTGTTGCGTGACTTGCATCTTGTACATTAAGGGTGCGTTCGATGAATATTATTGAGGAAAGAATATATTTTAAATAGTGATATGATGGGAAATATGTGGTTAAAAAGTAAGGAAAAATTATTGATGTGATGAAAAATATTATTTTATATAAAGAATGTGTGGTTGAAAATGAGTTATCTTAAAATGAATTCTATTACTTCGTTATCAAATTCGAATGTAAATTTAATAAAAGAGATTTGTTTATATCTAAGGGGGTGTTTGATGGATATTATTGAGGAAATAATGTATTTTAAATAATGATATGATGAGAAATATGTGGTTAACGAGTAAAAAAAATTATTGATTTGATGAAAAATATTATTTTATTGAAAAATTTATTTTTGAAGACTGACCCATAAGCACGGCTAAGAAACCAAATTCGAAGTTGGCGTTGCGTTTCCCCGACACGACGTGAGGCGGACCGTTGAACTATTCAGGCAAAAAAATTCTCTCGCTGTCGTTTGATTCCGTCAGAGAATACGATGGACTCTCGCCATGCATCGCTGGGTAGACGAACGGTACATTAATTTATATCAAAAAACTTCTCTGTTGTTCTGTAAAAGATCTTGAATTTCCTCATTTTTTGTATCATTTTTATTTTTTTTTGAATTTCTTGTTAAGAATTGTTATATATGTTCTCAGTTGGAAGAAATTCGACAAAAGAGAGCAGCAGAAAGATTGAGTAAAGCATCCTCGGGACCAGATCTTACCAAAGCTCCCATCCCAGGTACTAATTTCTTTGTTCGTTTTTTATTGATTCGGAATTTAAGAAATAATAATATTCTATGTAATTTGATGTCCTTCGGGGTTTTTGCATAGATGTTGTGGGAATAAAAAAATCGGAGAGCGGGAATAGACTCTCGGAGGTACTCTTTTTCCCGGCTTTATAATTCATTTTTTCTTATGATTATCTGATCGTAATGTATTTATCGAATATAAAAACTGTTGCTTCATTTTTATGTTCTCATTTTTACATAAACCATTATCTAATATGTGTTTGTACATAATGATATATTTTTAAAAATATCTTTCCAGTAATTCAAATTGAAATTTAGGGAAATTGTTGTTCCCTTTTAAAAGTGGTTATTTTTGTTAATTCCGAGCTTACCTATACTATTTAAACCTGTTGTTTTACAATTATGTAGAATGATATCAGTGGGTTGGTATCACAATTAAAAGACATGCAACAAAGGAATGCGGAACTTGAAGAAGAAAATGGGAAATTGACCTCTACGGTATGATCATCTTATGATTACATATCAGTGTCCACTCAGTGCTGTATGGATTTTATCATAGTTATCTGCCAGCTCGCTCCACTAGTTAGCTGGTGTATCACTGATCATATACCTTTCCTATGTGCAGTAATTTATGTACTAATGATCATTTTTGTTTTTGATCAGCTTCAAACAAAAGCAGTTGAGAATGATATGCTTCAGAAGCGACTCAATGATCTGGTAATTGCTCTGCTTTAGTTAAGATAGCAATATCTTGATAGTTTTGTTACCTGTTTTATGCCTATTCACACCTAATGGAACACAATACGAGAGAAAGTCAATTGTTTTCATTCTTGTTTGTGGCATCATTACTATTACATCGAGCGCTCTATAAAATTGGTAAGTCAAGTAAGGATTAGCTTAGATGAGAAATCGCTTAAAATGAAGAGGGAATTCTAGAAAGTAGCCTTTTGATTTGCTTTATCTGCTTGTTAGACTGAGAGTCTGGGAGAGCAACTTGTAAGTGTATTTTCCGAAACTGAAGAAAACCCCAGGAAAAATAGCAAAAAGTAACTCTTCATTAAACATTCATTGCCAGAGCACACCAGTAATTACTTGCTGATTTACAGTGGTTAGATAGGTAGGCAGATAGATTTATATAGGTATTAGATGGCATAGATAAATATCTAATACATTGAAAACTGTTTTCCACATCTGAGGCTGGCCATGGGATATGTGAAGATAGGGGCCTAATGGCTGGTTTGTGGTGGTGGATTGTGAGATTAATGCTTATGGGTTTTATATGATCTATATTATATGTTGATTGTTATGATTTCTTTAGAGGGGTTTATGTTAAATACATAATATATCTGTAAGTTGCTTTCTGATTTGAATTGTATTTAGATGATATTCAGTTTGCTTTTTGATATGAACTGTATTCAAGTGAATATTAAGAATTTTTATTTTTTTTAAAATATATAATTTTTTTGTTGCTTTAAAGATTTGCAGTTCAAAATCATTAGTCCAACAAGACGAATTTTCTCTAGTTGGATGGTAAAAACTTCACTAGCGAAATTTTAGTCCACGGCGAATTTTTCATGAGCAATGCGTGCAATCCAGTTAATATATGACTTGCCTAAATTGAGACAAGAAATAAAAGTTCTGCAAACTAGTTTGAAACAAAAAAGTTTGATGCCAGAGTGCAAAAAAGGCTACAATTTTGGTGACTATCGAGTATTTGACTAAATAAAGTATGTGGAAATTAGTTATTATATATCTCTTTTCTTTTGGATAGGTAAAATATGACCATTCAAAATTGAAAAGTTTAACACTATTTTTGAGTGTTAACACTGTTTATATTTGTATTTTGTTAATTTCAGGTTATATTGAAAATTAATCTACGTGTTTTCTTCTTGTTTTGTTTTGCAGGAGCAGAACACTGTCCCATCATTGAGAAAAGCTCTCAGGGATATTGCGATGGAAAAAGATGCTGCAGTTGTTGCACGGGTACGTGCAAACCTAAAATTTGTTGTAGTTGCTTACGGTAGAATTGCCTATTTATCCTCCTCTTCACCCATAAACTCATAATTTAGTACAGGAGGATCTGTCAGCACAGCTTCGCACATTAAAGAAACGAATGAAGGAAGCAGAAGAAGAACAGTACCGAGTAAGCCTGTGGTTCCCATGATTACCAGCATTGGCATATTTCTTTTTTTCTCCTTTCTTATGGTGCTTATTATGCCTCTTCCAATAGGCTGAGGAGGATGCGGCTGCATTGAGAGCAGAACTAAATTCGTTACAACAGCAATCAATGAGTGGTCCTTTAGGTGGTGTCACCACTATAGGACATTCACCTGATCGCATTCAAGCCTTGGAAAATGAACTGGCTAGTTTAAAGTCTCAGTTTGAGGTCATATTATCTGAAAACATTTTGAGTGTGTTCGCATACTTATTTATTTAGATTTATAAGTCACATGGTTGTTGAAATAACAGCAAGAGTCGGCGATGAGGCAGCAAGAACAGCAACAGTTAGCTGAGGAGCAACTGCGGGCATCTGCCCTTATTATTCAAAATCAGGAGTTGGAAGAAAAACTTGCAGCGATGTCCAAAACTAGCTCAGGTATTACAAATTGGCTTAGGGAATTCTAAAATGAAGTTCTTCAAGTTTTCTCTCAGACATATAGTAGCCATGGTGAATAATGTAGTGATGATTCAAAATTTGTTTTTAGACTTTTAGATCTAATTTTTGAGATTTAGGGTGTAGTTAGATGCAGAATGGGAGAGAGACGAGAGAAGAACAGGGAAGAGAAAGAGAAGAATAGAGAAGGAAGAGAAGAAGAATTAATAGTTTGGACGAGAAAATTTCAGTAACACTTGATACTCTATTAATTATCTTAATTATTCATAAATACTAGTCCTATTTATACTTCAAAAATTCCTAACAAAAAAAGGAATGTTTCCGAAATAGCAAAATGGAAAATAGCCTGAATTAATATAATAGTTATGGACACGTCACTAGGAGCAATGTACGTGGAGAGTTTGGTGTCATCAAGTAGAATTCTATTTTTTTGTACTGTTTTGGCTATTAAACACATCAAGTTTAGACTTTGATTTGAATACTTGCTGGTATTCTAGTATTCAGATGATGCTAAACATTTTTGTGAAGTTGAGTATTGAAGTAACAGTATATTGTAGATATATAGTTTATTTTTTGAAACGGCTATCCAATGTTATGCTCTACTACTTGAAAATTATTTTGTTCACATCTAATTGTGTCGTGTCAGTTTTCCTGTTTCTGTGCTTCCTAGATGGTATATAGCACTCAAAACTGGGCTTAAATACATCATTTAATTGCATGTAGCTGAGTTGAAGATTGTTAAGATGGATTTGCAATAAAACAAGAAGAGACATGATAAGAAATGAGGACTTAAGTGAGTTGGCTAAAGGAGTTCCCATGAAGATAAAATGCAAGTGAACCATTGAAATGTTTTGGGCATATTCAATGAAGGTTGCTAGACTAATAATTAGTAAAATTGATGGAACTATTAATGACGTTAAGCATAGAAAAAGTGGTCAACTGAAAACACACAAATAAAATCAACAAGTGGAATTTGAGCCTTTGTGGTTTGACTTGGAAATGACTTTAATTGAGTAGAGTGATGAAAATGATCCATGTAATGTATGGAATAAGGCTTCACTCAGTTGAATATTGATTAAACATTTTGAAAACCTCCCCTTTTAAAAAAATAAAATAAAATCACACGTGTTTCCTTTAGTAAATTATCTCTATATTATGCATAATTTCATTTCTTATGCAATGCAGGGGAAGTCACAGAAAAAGCAAAAGCATTCTCATTGGTAAGAATTGTCTTTTTGATGGATCATGTTTGTATTCTAGCACCCATTAGAAATTATTTTGCATGTTGAAAAGGGTTTTTTCAATAATCACAATTTGTTCCAACTTCTAATTGTTCACCTGAACTGAGTGCTTGTTTGGTAGAAATAAAAATTCAGCTTTTAGGCTCCGTTTGGTGCACATTATTATAGAATGAGAATGAAAAATATAATTGTTATTGAACCCCACACAAGAGATAGAAATTCAAAATTGATGGCTTGATGTGATAGATAACGGTCATATCTTTCATTTTTATGATGAAAAATGAGAAACAAACATGGGTTTAATTTAAATCAAAGTTAACAATTAATTCTAACCACAATACAACTTTTCAACAATACATTTTATCAAGTTTTATCAAAATCTACTAAAAATCTGATTTTAATCCCAGGGGCTGAATTTTACTTTTGCCCCTTCTGAAGATGTTATTCGCCATATTCCTCTCTTACCAATTCTTTATCTTAGTGATAATTCACCAACGGTTTCCCTTCTGCCATATAAATTTCTGTGGTCGCAGGAAGACAAGGAGAAACTCGAGAAGCAATTGCATGATATGGCAGTAGCTATTGAGAGATTAGAAAGTAGCAGGCAAAAACTTTTGATAGAGGTACCTTTTCCTACTTTATCCTCCTGCAGCATCAAGATCCAGAATTAATTCTTTTCTATTGTCATTTACAGATTGATACTCAGTCTTCAGAAATAGAGAGACTTTTTGAGGAGAATGCTAGTCTCTCAACTGCTTATCAGGACTCAATAGGATTAGTGGCTCACTGGGAGAATCAGGTACTAGATGACAATTCACAAATGCTTCTAGATGAAGAGATGTTTTATTATATTGGTTTATTACTCTCTATGAGAACTCTTCAAAATTGTATCCTTTGTGTTAATTTTTGGCACCTTTTGTCTTAAACTGATTTTTCTTCTATTGTGAAAGGGCAGTGTCTGCCTTTAGATTTTATACTTTCGGAGTAGCGAATCATTTTTCCTATTTTTGCAACTTGTTGCAATAAGCATTTTGCTTATCATATGTTTCCTTAGACACCAATTTATTGCTCGTTGTTTTTTAGCTGAATTTGGTGGAGTGACTTCAAAGCTATATGATAACCTCCTGTTGAGATTATACTACCAATTGTTGATTTGTCCTGTAAAATTTCTAAAGGCCTGTTTTTCAAATTTATAGTTTGCATAATATTTGTTTTGTGCAGGTAAAAGATTGTCTGAAGCAAAATGAGGAACTCCGTAGCATTTTAGATAAGTTGCGTGCGGAACAAACCAGTGTACCGACTCTGAATGATAGAATTATCCAGAAGGGACTCCTGGAACCCAGGGAGGAAGGTGATGGCTCCCAGTATGCGACTGATTATTTCACCCTCAAGGTTTGTTAATTGAAACTTCTCTCTCCTAATTGCTTTTCTTGTTTTTGAATTGGAGAGTGTCCTGTTTTAATTAATAATTAATTGCATTGTATTATTTTTGCTTCGTTTTGCACAATGTTGTCTTTGCTTTTAGTGGGAGGAGCATTGATTTGAGTTGTAAAGTCAATTAATGAATTGTCTGTGGTGCTATGCCAGTGGATTTAGATTATCTGTTCTATACTATACATTTTATGAAGTTTGCTTTATCCTACCTTCTTTGGTAGGTAGATAACATATATGCTTTGCAAGTGAAGAGATGGCATCATTTTCTTTTGTTCGACATTGTTATCATCCTGTAACTTATTTTCTGCCATTTCGATTTGTAACTCGTGCAGGGCCAACTTGCTAAAGAACAAAGCAGAGCCGAGGCTCTGTCTGCTGAGGTCTTGCAGCTCTCAGCACGTCTCCAACAAACTACACAAGCATATAATGGACTTGCGTGCATGTATGCCTTCTTCTCTAGCCCTTCCACATTTTCTGTTTTGGCAGTTTTTCTTTTTGCTGATGTTCAACATTTTTGCAGCTACAAGCCTGTGCTGCGGAACATAGAGAACAGTCTTATAAAGATGAAGCAAGACGGTTTGGTGCCTGTGCAATAAAATGGAAAATATTTGTATATTTACATGGTTAGTAATTCATTTTTGGCGAACTATATTATGTGAATTGCGAGCTATTGATTTGTACCGATTATTAATTTGTCACTCTCATGAACCGTATCTTAATAAATCTTTCAAATGTAGCGCAAATGGTCCCAAAACCTTTTCAATTTTGGCGCAAATAGTCCTTTTAAGTGCTGTTAGTTTGTCTTCAGGTATATGTTTTCTTCTCGCAGCCTTCCAACAATTCAGTTATTGTATCTTTACATCTCTGGCAAGTGGGTGGGTCACACCACACAAAAATGTCGCAACCACCTAGATCTTGTCCAAAATACAAACAAGAAGACAGTTCAGGAACACTTGCAGATAGCCATCTTTCCTTGCTAAAATTTAAATCGTAGATCACCCCGTCGTCGATGGCAAGCAAGAAAGCGTCTTTCAGGGTTCAGATTTGTCCACGAAATTTTCATATCCAACAATAGCCCATAGTCGCATGTATTGGGATTCATTTTTCTCTTAATGGAAATACCAAGATTCTGAAATGGTACTCATGTTAGTTAAGTTCATTCAAGTAAAAGCAATAAGGTCAATTGCATTCCAAAGATCAAACTAACGGCCTATATAGACGGAAATCGTCCAAAATGACCCTTCTGCACCAAAGTTGAAAAGGTTTGGGACCATTTACGCCAGTTTCTCTAAATTGTATTGGGGTTTTGCTACATGTACCAGTCTACATAATTGTCCACCCGCAAAAAATGAAATACCACTTGGATATTATGTACACTGTGATGTAAAACACTGATATACATGTAGAATAATTCATCGTATTGTAACACTTTAAATGCAATTTTTTTCTAAACAAAAGTGAATTTTTGTAAATGTAACATAAAATCTACATTTTAAATATTTTGGATGAAGCAGCATCAAACTGTTTTACAAATCAGAACGTTTTAGCACGATCCAGTCATTTAAAACATTAAAGAAATAACATAAACTCAAATTCCATGTTATAACATAAATTTTGCAACCTATCATGAAGTATAACGTGCAGAAATATTTTAAGTTTGAATACTAAAAACTTATTTCAGATTATGCAAAACAAAATATTTTAGTTAATTGGATGTTACAAGACAATGTTAGATTACATTACAACATAGAAATAATAAGAAATTCATTCATTCGTTCATTCTAATGTAACGAGATGTTACAACATAGATATAATATATGTGATTCAAAATTCATTTAAAGAGGATACATTGCGAATCATTTTTATAAATTACACGTGTTTAAGCTCACAATAAGACTCCGAATGTACACACGTCTTTTTAATATAATCCATGTGAAATAATAAAATTGTGACACTACGTTGAACTCTGGTTTGGTTTAGATTAAAATTCAATTGAAATCTTAAATCAAAATCAACAATAAATTTTAATCACAGACTCCCAAATTTTCAGTAATACATTTTATCAATTTTTATTAGAATATATCGAAAATGTGATTTTAATTTACACCAAACATGGACTCGTTCTAATCCTAACAACTTCATGCTTAATTTAAAATTGCAACTTTTCTTAAATTATATTTTGGCTCCTAAACTTTTATAATATTGGAATTAAGTCTCGTATTGCCTCTCAACTTAATTATACTTTTGTCCATCAGGAATTGAATAGTTTCATTTAGGTCCTTATGTTCTAACACTTTGCGTTTAAGTCACGTGGAGAAGTATAAATTAAGGTCGATAATTCCTTTTCTTTTCATTGCAATTTGCATCCAAACCCTAGCCACTCCCAAATCTAAATCCAAAGCAGTGATGGCGGTGGAGGCAGCTATGCAACCGAGCAAGGTGCGGTGGGGGGAGCTGGAGGAAGACGACGGGGAGGATCTGGACTTCTTGCTGCCGCCAAAACAGGTTATTGGTCCTGATGTGAACGGGGTAAAGAAAGTGGTGGAGTACAAGTTTAATGATGACGGAAACAAGATGAAGATTACCACCACAACCCGCATCCGCAAGCTCGCCAACGCCCGCCTCAGCAAGCGTGCCGTGGAACGTCGCTCCTGGCCTAAGTTTGGCGACGCTGTACATGAGGATGTCGGCAGCCGCCTTACCATGGTTTCCACTGAAGAGATTCTCCTTGAGCGTCCCCGTGCTCCAGGTAGATTTTATATTCGCTTATATATTTTTTTTGTATGCGTCGCTTTTGCTTTTAAGGATTAGATCTGAATATTGGTGTTTGTATGTTATGATGGAAAACGGGTTTCTGGAATTTAGATCATTATTCATCTTAGGTGAAATTGAATGTATGATTTGGTTTCTCCTTTTGAAATGAGTTATGGGAATTTTAGAGGTGCATCTGAGGTGCTTTTGAATGGGTTCCTGAAATTTAGAGCTTTATTCATATAAGGCGTGATTGAATTTGTATGATTTGGTTTCTCGTTTTGAATTGAGTTATTGGATTTTAGAGGTGAATCTGAGATGCTTTTGAAATTGGTTTATGAAATTTGGAGCTTTATTCGTCTTAGATATGATTGAATTTGTATAATTTGGTTTCTCGTTTTTGAAATGAGTTATGTTAGAGGTGAGTTTTGCTTTTGTGGCAGCCTGATAAGTGTGGTTTTATTATTTTCGTTTGAAGGTAGAGATAAAGATATGGAACTCATGGGATTTATTTGAAGTTTATCATATAATAGAAGTTGTGTAAAGGTACAAATTTATATGAAAGGATTATTCCTCGCATGTGCTGTACTACACTGTTTTTGATAAATTAATTGATGTTTTAATCTTAACCCCAAGGTATACTGTAGACATGCTTTAGAGATTGCTTACCATTAGCTTTAGTGGCATAATAACAATTGTTCATCTCAAGCCCCCATGGTATCAATGTATAATCATATCCTAAAGGACAATGCATTCCATACAAGAGTACCTAGGATCAGGAAATCTTCTATCTTACTCGAGGAACAGGAAAATATCATTCGAGTTATTATGGTTTAATATTATAATGCACTATGGCATTTTGGTAATCACACTTCATGAAAATTTACACTTGCATGGTTTACTTATTTTGATAATGTGGCATCATTGTATTTTGTGCTTTTTTTTTGTTTGATTATAAACTAATAAACTTATTTGGTCATGTCAATATTTGGACAAAATTGTTAATAATCCGTGTCATTTATTTTGTTTTGCAAAAGGCTTCTTATTCTTGAATGTTATCCCACCTTTGATTTGTTAAGTGCCGGTTTGAGCCCCATTTTTTTTTTGTCAAAAATGCATTTTGGAACAGTGATTTGATGAAAAATGTGTCGTTAAAAAATAAGGAAAAGTTTTGGGGCAACCGTAATATTATTTTAATGAAGAATGTGTGGTTGAAAATAAGAGAAAGAAAAATATATATTGAAAATAATATGGACCAAACAAGGGCTAAATATTATTGTTTCACATTAAAATATGGTAAATTGCACAAGGAGTCCCAAACCTTTCAAAAAAAGTGATGTGGGTCCGAACTTCTCATTTTTTTTTTTGCATCCGAAGTCAGAAACTTTTAAATTAATAAAAATATGCATAGTTGACCCAAAAATAGTGAAGATCCTTTATTTGACTAATTTAAAGAAGGGCAAAAAGGTCTTTTCACATTATCATATTTAAAATAAAATAATTATAAAAGAGAGAGAGAAAACAAAAAGTAGTAACAAAATTAACAACAAAAAAAAAAATTTAAAAGAAAATGCTTCCTTCATCCTAACCCAACACTTACTCTATCCTCGCTTGCCACCTGCTTACCATCACCTCCACCCTACTCATCCCCATTGCAGCACCACCCACTATTCTTCCTACTCTGCCACCATTGAATTAGATTTAAAACTCTGGTTTTGCTACTAAACCAGAGTGTGGATATTTGATTTTGCGACGATTATTGCATATTTCGTTGGAATTGAGCAAGAGAGACTTTTATGACTCAAGTCCAAATAAATCAGAAGAACACAATTTTCAATTTCAAGTGGGATTTTGCAAGTTAAAGATTTCTACCAAGGTTGAGCTTTAGAGCTTGATGAAGTTCACCCATAGAAGGTGGGATTGGACCAGGAAATTGTTTCTACCCAGCAGAAGGCTTTGGTGGGAAGACAAATTTGAAAGAGAGAATGAAAAAAAGAGATGAAAGTTGATTGTTGGACAGATTCATTTGACCTAATTTAGTTGGTTTCGACGAAGAAGTACCATGTTCAGACAAGGTCCCCGACAACATATTGTTCTGCAATTCAAGAAAATTTAGCTCAGGCAAGTAAATGAACCCATTTGGAATGCTACCATTCAAGTAGTTTTGCCCCAGCCTCACCCTCACAAGACTGGAACATGTGCCCAAGTCCTCCGGTATTGAACCAAAAAGAAAATTTTTATTCAGAATCAGTATTCTAAGCTGTTTTGAGGCACAAACCCCTTTTGGAATTATACCGGTAAGCTTGTTTGAAGACAAATCCAGGTCTTGAAGCTTCTGATTTAGGCCAAGATTCTCAGGAATAATTCCCGTGAAACTGTTCGTCCAGAGGCCCAGAACTTCCAATTCAGGATATTCAGCAATAAAATCTGGTATCCTCCCGTGTAATCTGTTCAAGAACAGATTTAATAGCCTGAGCTGTTTGAGATTGATCATTTCATATGGGATTTCGCCAGTGAGTGCATTGAAAGAAAGATCAAGATTTACCAGGCTAGTTAAGTTGCCTAATTCCTTGGGGACTACCCCAGATAGTCTATTCAAATGCAGAAAAATTGTGTCGAGTGACTTCAAATTCCCCAGTTCAGGAGGGATTGTTCCATCCAATTCGCTACTTGAAAGATCCATATGTACAAGATTCACCAGCTTGCCAAATTCCCTTGGAAGTCCACCCTCAAAAACATTGTAATAGCCCAAGTAAATCTCCCTCAAGTTAGTGAGATTGCCCAATTCTGGAGGAATTTTTCCCTCAAGATCATTTCCAGCCAGGGACAAATATTCCATTCCAATCATATTCCCATAACTCGCCGGGATTTTTCCATAGAAGTAATTTCCACCCAATTCCAGGTGCTTCAGGTTCTTCAAATCCAGTAAACCCACAGGTAGCAAAGCAGAAAAGTTGTTGTTATATGCATCAAACACCTCCAAATTGGCCAGGCTAGAATAATTCCAATCCAGATTTCCACTAAACTGGTTGTTTGATATGTTAAGAAATCGAAGACTTCCCATATTTTCAATCTTGATTTCACCAGTGAAGTTGTTTCCATTAATGACAAGATCCATCAGGTTATCAAGCCTGGAAATTTCAGGCGAAACTAAGCCATAAATAGCCAAGTTTGATATATTAAGCGAGATTACTCGTCCTTGGAAGCATTTGATTCCAGCCCATGAACAGATTGAGTTTGGATTAGAAGAATTCCAAGTGTTTATCACCGGATTAGACTCATATTCAAACCCTTGTTTAAGTGAAATCAGGGCATGAAAATCAGAAATGAGAGAGGAAGTAAAACAAGTACCCACAAGTGAGAAGAATGTTAGTGTTAAAACAAAGAAGGGTACCATATTTTGTTGGAAATGTTTCATGGAAAGCGAGTTTCGAAGCAGTGAAAGAACAAACAAAGGATTTTAAGAGACTGTTTGGTTTTGAATTTCCCAGAAAATGACTGAAAAGTTGAAGGAATATGAGAAACTTCGATTGTGTATTGGCTTAAAGAATCAATCATCTTGTGACAAGAGTCTTCAAGTTCAAGGAAGAAGATAATCCACTTTTCTCACCCTCTACTTTCCCTTTTGACCTTCAGCCCAGAATAGATTAAAGATCATCAAATTTGGTGCAGATCTTGATTTAAACGAGAGTTAACTATAAGAGGAACCCGTAAAATTTAAACCAATAAAGAGAGACAAACTTATTAATTTAAATCACGTTCTCCCAATCAGCATAAAGATAGGAAAAGAAAAGGGGGAAATAAGGAAGGTTTTTAGTTAATTGAAAAACAGCCGTTGGATAACAGAAATTTGAAGTTCAGATTAGGGGGACAAAGCTAAAGTTGATCATGTCCTCTCTTTTCTTGCTCCCTCTCTTTATTCATATGACAGAAATACCCTCTACCTTTAATCATAGAGTCCTTTACTTTGAGTGTGAGATGATGAAATTGCACTTTGAGCAATCAAGAATGCTGAGATGGCTTTCACATATCTGATAAATGATACAACGAATTCTGATTTTTCCTTGGCCATATGAATTAAGAATTGTGCTACATGTACATAACAAATTACATAATAGTTTACTAACAATGATGTAGCGAGATTTAATTGGATCAAAATCTCATCAATCAAATAACTCCCTATTTACATTTTGACAATTTATCATTATGTAAAACTTATATAAATAGTTATGTATAAGATACATTTTCCGTAAATTAAACTAAAGAGACAAAGTGGGCATAGTAATCAATATATCCAACTATTTACAATGATATCTGGTCTCATTGACCTCACTATGTGTGCTTAGGCGATCTTTCATCGGTGCAAAGAATCTAATTGTAGTGAATCTTTAGACGGTTTATGAAATGACCCGAAGGGATTTCTCTCATCGACCCAAGAATGAGACTTGTGTTTCCTTATCTTTTTTCTTTTTTTCAGCAATGTGCTGAAACCAAAGTAGTATTTATATCAAAGTTTTCGAGGGACCAGCTTTTGCAACCAATGAAAATTTTCTGCTAATTTTGCATGGTAATAGTTTCGAGGAAATCCTTCTGACAATTAAAAGTTCAATCATGCTTAGAGATTAAAAACAGGGGGACACGTAGCTCAATATCACTAGACAGTTTGAAAAAAAAAAAAAAACTTAGCTACACAGGTACTGCCACCTGCCCCTGTTCGCAATCCCTATTTGAGTAGCATTTTTGTTAAGAGCTACATAGATGCTGAATTATATAGTCAGTGGAATCTATAGATAAGAACAAATCTTTGTGCAACATACTTTTAAATTTTCAGTTCATTTTTAACCTTATTAAATAAGAAAAAGATTTTGGGAAATGAACACAAGATGGATACTTTTTGCATTTACTAGAAATTGGGTTTTGATGAGTAGAAGTGTCAATCTTGAATCATTTTGCATGGCACATGTGAAGCTAGCAGTTCAAAAATGTTGTACTTTGTTGCATGTGTGCGTATAATATATGTATTCTGGGCATTTTTTCTGGTTCCAATTGCAATTCCCACTGTTGGAGACATGTGCCTGAAGCATAAAAGTGAATGTAAGAAGTAAACGATTATGCCTCCGTTTGGCAAATTTATAAATGGTTTATGGGCTTATTTGGTAGGGACTTTTATTTTTGTTTTTATAGAAGAGTTTCCTAAGGAAGCTACCTCAAGTCAACATCCTCCGAAAACTCTTCTAGCTAAATAAAGTATTTCTAGAAAATTATCCATGATTCAAAAGCACAGTCTTAATCTCATAAGCAACTTTTGATCTTTACAAATCCCATCAAATGGTCCCTATAAATAGGAATAGTAAGATAAAGTAATGGATCCTACGAAATATATGTATATTAATGAGTAGTGGTTATAAATGTATAGTTGAATTTGACTAATTTATAAATTGCATCATAACAGATGATTATCAACACATCAATACAATGTTTTCTTCAAGTATGATCAATAAAGATTATGTTGTATATATAGATTGCATGGAAGAAACAATCTGCAGGAAATTTCTGCTTTGTTCCTCATTGTCCTCCCTGAGTTTTATTAGAAGATAGAATAGTCTTAAAGAGAGATGAAAAAGTAAAAGCAGAGGTAAGAAATCTTTGTTTTTGATCTTCTTCTTGTAAAGAAACTAAAGATAAATATATGAAACTTCCCACCCCACCTTCACATGGAAAAAAAAAATGCCTCTGAGATATTCATGATTCCTCATATGTGCATGGAAAAGTGTGCTCTTGTATTATGAATAAGAAGTTCCACTGAGCTTTAACACTCTCATGGAAAAGGCAGACTGTGAGGTGAACTTTTGAGGTGTCTCTGCCTGTCCAGCTAGTGGGTAGGGCTGCAATTTTTGAAAAGTCATTTTCATGTTGCAATGGAAAAATCTTGTGTAATAAATCTTACAGTTAGATTGATCAAGTCTTGAGTATAAAAATAACATGCATGGCAATTCAATGTCTCGGATGTGGAGAGGCTCGACCAACTTTAACACCACTACGTGCATATAATACATTTTACTTGAATCAGTATAATTGAGAGATCGTTATATTTTGATTTGATTTGATTTGACTCCACTAGATGATTAAGTTACATCACTTGATGTTGATTTGGATTGAGTTAGGATTAAATGTCTCTTGTGGTGACATCTTTGTTTCTTATCTCTTAGATTCCACATATTGGATGAGTCCATCAGCCACTTCCAAAAGCCCTGAATCAAGAAAAGTTGGTTGTTTTTTAGTTGGATTGTCATCTAATCATAATATAATGTATCATTTTGTCGTATATTAGACACGAATGCATACACAATACGGGCATAATTGAATAGTGTAATGAACAAAGTTTGAGTGTCTTTTGTGCATGTTTTCTATTTGACAAGATTATACGAAATAATGTATAAAAATTTTAACTTTCTTTGCCATTTTAGTATTGTCTAGTTAAATAGTGACATCATGCTTTGAAATGATAGATTCACTGCCAATAAATTATATAAAGAACATGAAAATGAGCCTAAAGCAAAGCTCAGGAATTCAAGTTTGGAATCCCTTGAATGACTTTCTGCGATGCCCTGAGCTTTGTTCCAAAGGTGTTTGATTTAATTGGGAAAAAGCTCAGAAAAGAAGCATCTTTGGATGGTGCACTGTCTATTTTCCTGCGTTGCCTTAGATGGGGGAAGCTATGAAAAAAGATTGGTCTGTGTGTAAAATTACAAGGGTCTTGAGAGTAAAATTTTTAAAAGAAATGCACACACACATAAAGCTTGTTTGGTTAAAGGCTCCTCGACTATATACAACGACATGCACACAAAGTTGTGTAGGGTCTTTTGATCATTATAGTCAATAAGATTTTTCATAGGGCTTTCCGTAATTAAACTTGATTTTGTGCATCATAGTAACTTGTTGTTTATTGAATATTCATGCTCGAATCAACGAGTCTTCATAGTAACTTGTCGTTTTTCAATCTCAAATCAGTAAGTTCAAATTCTCAATATTCATGCTCGAATCAACAAGTCTGCATGACTAATTTTAAGTAATCAACAGAGATTTAAAAGTCGGTTATGTTTTTAGAGTCAATGAGCTTTGACCTACTTCAAGAAGTTCAAAACCTTTACCTTAAGTAACATCGCTATATGTGCATGCTTGTTCGTAAAGTGTGCATTCATTGTTTATTGGTTGCGCCTACACTAAATTGTGAAAATTCGTACAAAACAAAATATTTTCTTTCTTTTTTCTCACATGAAACCTCACTCTCAACCGAGAGAGAGAGAGAGAGAGAGAGATGTGTATCATTAAAATCTTGAAGCCAACCATTTTGCTTAAACAGTGGGAGAATGTGGACAAATCTTGGGTTAAAATGTGGGGAATTTCCGAAAGTATGCTACTATTATTATGGTAGATGGCATAGTCCAAATCGAGGAAATCTCTAGTCTTAGTTCTGCACCTAGAGAGACGGGCCAAAATAATGATATCCCATTTGACGTTACGATTTTGACTTAGGATTGTGGGGTCAATCTGGTGGAAATCCAACTCATATGCAAGATACTCTGGTCCATTCTTCGCCAATCTAACGTCACTCTCACATTTGTCTGCCCCTACCCATTAATATATCATTATTATGTGCCGAGTGATAATGAATTTAAAGGAAAATACTTAAATTTGATTTTGATGAATTTTAATAGAATCATTGAAATCAGAATACCTGAATTTATTAAAATTTCAGTTGAGAAAACTTATCACATAAATTGCAACACAGCATACAAGATTTGTAAAAATGAAAGAATCATGCTTGGTATACAATTAATTTTTTTTTTTTTACAATATTGTTGACAACATGTCACGTAGCGTGTTATTACTGGACAGCTTAAAAAAAATTTATCTTTTCATCCAATACTTTATACAACATTGTCAACAATCATTGTATTGTCCAAAATGTAATTAGACCTTTCATGCACGCCCATATGTATCAACGTGGCAATTTGTTCGTGCTTTGCACTGTATTTTTTTAGTAAAACAATTATATAAGTGTTATGCTTGCTCCCTACATAAGAGTTCACATAAACACCACCTGAGATCGCCCATCTACATGGAGCCCATAGTGCTTCGTAGTATCGCCCATCCATGTGCCATGACCATTCTGCATCGCCTCAACCATTGATGACCTTACTGAACCTTAATGAATCGAGGCCGAAGCAAATAGCCAATCATTCCAAGACAGTGTCCAAGGGCGAGTATCAATCGACTCAGTTCCCTATAGGATTGGTAACGAAACGGGTATGGAACGAGTCGGTCATTCCAACTTCCGTCGAGTATTTTTGTTACCTTGATCTATCCTCGTACCCAATTAAAGTGGGACGGGACGGGACGGAATTAGGATGGGGTGGGTACCCTGTCCCATTTATCATTCCATTTATTTTTTTACGTCATTAATTACTAAATATTATTACATTTTTTACCAATTTATTAAAAACAACTTATATTCCCTTTAAAAATGATGATAAATCAATTATTTTTGTTTGACAAAAAACTTAAATTTAAAATTAACTTTAAACGGGGTGGGAACTATGTTTCTCATACCCACTTCAAGGTAATGACCCCCAACATGTTTAGATGGGTAATCCACCTCACGAGTATCGGGTTGAACAAATTTTTTTGTCATCCTTAATTCCCTATGAGATGAAGCAAAGACCTTGAAAGGTCTCTGACAAGCCTTACAATCCTACCGTCGTGGGCAAGAATAGCGAGCTTGATCCCTGAGACAAGACAATATGTAGAATATTCTATAAGCCAACTATGGCTTTAGCTGGGTCCTACGTCATGTTACCATGAGAAGCAACGATCTACTAACATGCATGTATATGCCACAGATAGTTTCAATTGAAAGGGATAATCTGACATTCCTAAGTGTCAAGGATCGCAGCTTTACTTAAGTCCTTTGATCCAATCGCAGTCGCATTTTGTCCAACTTCGACCGTACATTGTAAATATTAGTTCAAGTTTGAATTGTAATTTCCTTTTCATTGTAATAGATTAATGTAAATGTAAAATAGTTAGCAAATAGAAAAAGTTTAGAATGATTTATCGGCATTTAAACTTCTACTTCCGTTACTTGGGTTATTGTTCAGAATTCTATTATAGAAGTCACAGCTTACCCAACTTCGACCGTACATTGTAAATATTAGTCCAGTTTGAATTGTAATTTCCTTTTCATTGTAATAGTTTATTTCAATTGTAAAATAGCTCTGATATTGGTGAACGTTTAGTATGATTCTTCGTCATTTAAACATCTACTTCTATCACTTAAATTTTTTTTCCGAAGGCAATTATATAGGTATTGGTCTTTCAAACATCTTTCAAGATTTCTAGTATTCGCCCACTGCACTAGCCATTGTAATTTCCTGTTTTCATCAATTGTAATTTAAAGTTTTCAAGAAGCAATTATTAGTTTACTTTCGATACATTTCAATTATATGTTGCAAGTTTTCTACAAATTGTAATCAAATTTTCTTTCGTCTTGAAACGATCGAGAGAAGGCGAAAGGTAGTCTAGCGGAACAGACTATAGTCGCACGGTATCCCTTTCTGTGCCAAGAAAAAAGACACCCTGTGAAACTAAGACTTTTAAGTGAGAATTGTTCACAAGTACCACATTCAGTGAAATATGTGTCTAGGAGAAAGTAACGGGCTAACGGCTATAGAAAGGAACCAAATCAAAGATACAATCGTGATAGGATCGGTGACTAATATACAAGCAGCAAACTCGATATCGGTGTGATTATAGTCACGCCTAAATTCGATCGTAAGTTAAGGCCAATATGTCAAAATAACTGGCAGTGGCAGGCAGTTGGAATCAAGACAACTGCAGAAACAGTAAGTCACTGCTATGCTACTCTTCCATACCAAGTTATTTGCTGACAAATGTAAAGGAAACTTGCAGCAAATGAACTTGGCCATGTAAAACCAACATGAAAAGAAAATATAGTAATTTCACGTGCACCATGTAATATAATATAAACTATTTTCTCACGAATCCAAATGTTGGAAAAATATTTGAGTCCAGCTATGGTGACATTTTGGTTGACATAGGGGGTGACCAAATTGACACATGGCACCCCCCTATTGATCAACCAAAATGTTACTTTAGCATTTTCCAAAATATTTTACTCTCCTCTAAGTGTACCATTGTCAGACAAGCCACCAAGTGCAAGAATTCAATAACCCTCACATAATGGAGTATGTATACTAGTAAGAACAAACACCCTCAACTGATTTTATGGTTAAAAGCTGCAAATGAACCAATTTGCATAATCGAGTAATTTTCTTACTGCACACTTCTGTCCAGAAACGGTCAAGGGTCATTAACAATTATACTGCAAAGACCAGAGGTCTTCTGCAATCCATGTACGAAGTAATGTATACTAATAAGAACAAACACCCTCAACTGATTTATGGTTAAAAGCTACATCAACACTCAATGTATCTACAGTAGAAAATGAGTAAAGGTCTGATCATGCGTGTTAAAAACAGAGACAAAAATCCCATGGTACAGAATGGAAGACAAATGATACAAGAATGTGTCGAGTACAATACCGTAATCTTGAAAGCTTTTTCACCCTGTACAACAAATTACCGTGTCGAAAGAAAGGTAAGGTATTCATTCTTCAATTCATGGTAGAAATTTGTCACATCCTTCGACTGCGACGTTGTCTAGCAGGACACTGATTTCCTCCTTAGTCCAATCTTCTTACAGGGTTATATCAAAATTTCCTTATTTTCTTGATAAGCCAAAAACCTAATTTCAGTCCGACTCTTCATCATCAGGTAACACTACCGTGAGTAATGCATATTTGACCCTGAGTGAGATCCTCCCTTTTTCAACCAGAAGTCTTGCACCTGAAACAACCCAATAACCGGGTGTTTCTTGCGGCCCTCTCGTCATCTCTGTTGTGTCAACAAATTTCAAGAGTTTAGGTGCTTGGACGGGAACGGGAGGGCCCCCGGGATAAACAGCAGAGTTTATATTCACATCAGCTGGCTGTGGAGGTGGTTTTTGAACTGATGTGAAGCGTTGACTAATCAAGGTAGATATAAGTCCAGATTTACGGGCCAGTCCAGGGGGACCGTCCCAGTCTGGATGCTTTACTGCAACAGCTTGCGTAACAGTTGAGAAGCGGAGACGTAGGAACAGAACCTTTTTGAACCCATAATCCCCAACCTGTAACTGTGCTCCAGTGACAATTGAAAGGTCCTCGTCAGATTCAACTGGTGCGGTGCATACATGGGAAAAGTTCTTCCACTGAACCTTCTCATAATATTTGTGATCATATGATTCCTGGCGGAAGTTGCCATTTGGATCATCCTCGAGCTGGAAAATATTTGGAAGGGAGGACAGGTGCTGCAAGTGGATTGCCAAGCGGTTGCTTCTTTTACCTTCGAGATACAACCGCAGGCCAGTGACAGGCCTCTTACCCACATCAACCTGAAACGTTTGATATTTTACAGTAGGTTTCCAATTAGTTTTCGGGAATGTAAATAATAGAGGCATCGTAGAAGGGAAGAAATAGTCCAGCAAAGGCAGCAAATCATTTTGATGTTAAAAGCAACATAAAAATGGAGATTAAAATTGATTACTTGAGGGACTAATGGGATAAAAATACTTACTCCCTTAATTAATAGTTTTTTATTTCTACAACAACTCTAATAATTGTTTCAGGAAGTAAACATAAAACAACCAGAAGTGAAATAGGATACAATGTAGAAGACCTTATATACAATTGCAATCTTGGGTGTTAAAAGTATCAAAAGATCGTGCACGAAGTTCCTCAATTTAACTAAGACTGGCGCAAATGGAATTTTACTGATGCTAAGCTGCAGATAATGTTAAGTTACAGCTAGGATACAAATTAATTCTGACAGAACAAAAATCCGAGCATGCAATCAAGAAAAGACAAAACAATCTAACAAGCAAAGATGATTTACCGGAGTGGTATTTACAAAAAGTTTGGGACCCATTAAACTGAACTGCAATGAAGGTGAACCTTGTTGCCTCCGCTGCGGACCAAGGGGGAGATCACTGAAAATGGGTGCCCACTGCCTAGGCAACTGAAATTCCAAGAACTGGTGAAGTTCTTCAATTGGTGGTTTGTCTGCAACCAGAGGTCAACGACGAAAAATGTAAGAATTAGTAGGTAGCCAAATACATGGACGTGACTTGCAAGAATGATCATATAAAGAACAAGGTGTGGGTGCATATTATTGAATAACTAATTCAAGAAGCCCCTTTTTACTTTAGCTCAATTCCGAAAGGTAAATAATGGATAAATAATTAAAAGCGGATAGTGGAAAATATATTTCGAAAATAAACATATTGCAAGAGCCAACTTTTGAATTGGCTTCAACCTAGATTTCTTCACATCTCAGCATACGGAGCCAACCTAAAATCTCTTCTATCAAAATCCCAAGCTAGAAGCTTCAGAACCAGATAACTACAGTGGAAAAACGGAAGATGTTACTCACATCGCAAATATAGATTAATGGCATGGCTCAAAAATCCACTCCCAGAGACACCATTCAGAAGGGAGGTTATTGGAATAAAGGACATCGAGATCACATCAGGTTCAAATTGTACTGTTTGTAGCCAGTCATTATGGGCCAAAGTTCTATAATCGCTTCCACCTCTCCTTTTGCAGATGCTAACAATATCCTGTTATTTAACAAACCAATTAACTAAATGAAAATAGATCCCAGAACTCTTGAGCCCAGCAAGTAACATTGATCCAATTTGTAAAATATGAAAGACGTACATCTTTATGTGAGCAAGAACTTGATGTGCCAGTATCTGCAAACCTCAGCTTTGTCTCCCTCGTTTCAAACTGAAAAATCAAATAGGCGAGGCATCAACGTAACAAATCACAGTTTATGCATTTATGAATTAATTAAACAATGCAACCAGTAGAGCGTCTAATTTCTAAAATATCAGCCATTTATACAATATATGACAAAAGTTGACTATAAGTAACTATAGGCCTATGATGACTCATAATCATATAACTTCAACTTCCAATCAGTGAAAAATTTTAAAGAGGGCAAACGGACAAAAACTTCAGAGATGACAAATAATTGGTAGATTTTTGCACCAAATTCTCTCAAGAA
The DNA here is from genome assembly GCA_903798255.1 of Fraxinus quadrangulata. Taxonomy (NCBI): domain Eukaryota; kingdom Viridiplantae; phylum Streptophyta; class Magnoliopsida; order Lamiales; family Oleaceae; genus Fraxinus; species Fraxinus quadrangulata. The sequence goes on from CAIGRB010059089.1 coordinate 49,591, forward strand.
AGCTAGTTCTTGTTGCATCAAGGGAATGAATCTACAGTTCATATATTGATCAATTTGTAAAATAATGCAAAACACCAGCAGAGCATCTAAGTTCTACAATATCAGCCAGTATACATGCAACATATGACTGTCAAGTAGTTAGCTAATAAGTAATTTTCGACCTGACGACCCATAGTGATTATACAAACTTTAACTTTCAAGCAGACAAAGCAATGGAAAGGGGAGAAAAGTGAAGAACTTCAAATATGGCCACTAATTGATTGGTTGTTGCAGCAAATTCTATTGAGCAAACTGGTTCTTGCTGATATCCAGTTCTTTCGAGATAAGATACATAATTATGCTCTTTGCATCAACTGCTGCCTAAAGAAAATTGAGTACTAATAAATGTGCATATGAGAAAAAAATTAAACCAGCTTCTAAGTTTTCAAAGTTGTACCTTGGCATAAATTAAATACAAATAAAATAATTCCAAACCTTCTCAGTCTGGTATATTTGTTCTGTATCCATTCTATATTGTTCATTTGCATCTAGAAACCTTTTATCAGCCATCACCTTCAATCGTTTCTGCACATCAGCTGGTTGAAGTGATGAAGAATGCTGTTGTTTCATAAATATTACATCCTTCCCACCCATCTTTATACCAACAATAATATGCGTGCCAAACTTTTCAATGAACCTGAAAGAAAAACATGAACTTATAACAAAGGTGGAATCTTAGAAAAACAATACATTTTAAAATATAACACAAAGGTAGCAAATGGAATCATGGATGCATCCAATTATATTTAACAGAAGAACTCAACCACCTTTAGCTCAAAATTTATTAAGATTTTCTTTGTAAATATTATATTCTCATGTAGAGTTGTAGATGACTAACAATGTAAAGAGCAGAAGGAAACAGCTTTACATGTCCAAGTAAATTTTGAAAATGAAGTAACAATCAGAATTATATATAGAATATTTGAAGGACGTATGACAGCAGCAGCAGGCTTGAATTTTGTTAGTGGACCTCGTATTCCTTAGCTCAGAGGATATACTTTCAAAGAAAGGTACACAGATTTGAGCAAACCATTAAAAAGGTGTTCAATCTTTCTTAGTATTCTATCACCTTCCCTTTTCTTCACACATAAGTGTGCAGTTGCCCACCCATACTACCAACTCCATAAAAATTGAAAATAAGCAAGATTAGCAGAAACATCATACTGCCAGTGACAACTAACAGGAGCTCCAGATCCAAGGGTAGTAAAATATCTATTTCAACCACACACAACAATAATCTACCCATTCCTGTAAACAAGGAATAAAAAGCAAAACAGGATTCAACTTTTCGAAACACCAATAATAAAATAGTGTCTCCATTACAAACCATGGGTATAGAAGACAATTTGTGTTATACCTTGCCAATGCAGCAGGCTCCCATGTTGATGGAACTTCTCTTTTTACGTGATCACAGAGCACCATCTGAGATTTTTCAAGTGCAACCGTGTAGAGTGTTATGAACATTCCATCAAAAGCAAGGGTTTTTGTGTACGCAGCATCTTTTTGCCAACTACCAGAAAACTCAAACATAGAATTGAAGAGCCCAGAAGGGATTTTTCCGGTCAATGACAGCTCTTGGTTAAATTGCTCTGACATCTAGAGAGTAATTAGCAAACAAAAATCATGAAATTAGAGACAAAAATGATGTTGTACAAGTTACAACACGAAGTATGGAGCAGTAGTACAATTTAAAAGTAGGCAGAGAATATGTGTGCATTTAATTATTCTTCCAATCTTCTTCAACTTTTTCAAGTATTTTTGTTGTTTCATTTTGTGTTTATTCTTAGTGAATGGAGAGAAGGGGACAATATTCATTTAAGACGTTGTCAAAGCATTACATGAAACAAAGTTTTATATATAGCTATTTCACAACATTCTTGCTCCAGATGACAAGAATACTCAATAATATTAACAGGTAATTGAAGTATGGTAACGTCATCAAGCTAGTACAGAGTTAACACCATTGAACAGGACAGAGGGAGAGAGACATAACTATATATTTTAAGCAAGATTGCTGCTTGGCATCAAAACCACATTGATGCACCTTCAAATTAACAGTACAACCATGTAAAATAAGACTCCCTGGCAGTCAACAACCAAGAATGTGCATGATAAAAAATGAAAAAACATAAATTCTTAGGAAAATTGGGTGCACACTATATACCAATCAGTTATAGGTACTTCCATAAATAGCTAAACGAAAGGAATGAATAAGTAGTGAAAGTAAACAAAACCTGCTGAAAGGATAGGACGTCTGAGCGAAAACGTGTCCTCTCTCCTTTATCGCACTTGATCGATTTTGAAACGTTTGGCATAGAAGTCCCACCAGGTAGTACAATCTCCCTACCCTGATCCTCATCGATCTCAATCAGACGTGAATCCCCTTTACAGTACTTCAACCTCAGATCTTCAGATATGTCGTATCCGCGTCCAATCGACTGAATGGCAACCTTGGCTGCTTCTGACGCGGGAAGCTTGAGCGCCATTGCTCAGAACATAACAATATTTCTATAAAAAAATGTCAAAGCCTAACAAAAGTAGCTGAAAATCTCAGGATTGAGCCTATATTATGTCACGATTTTCAACAACATTTATCAAATGAAATCACTAACAAACAGAAATTCCGAGCCAAAATTTGGGGTTCCCTTCTCTTAAATCTGCCCTCTCGACATTCAAGCTCGGAATCCCAAAATCCAAAGATCGACGAATCAATCTGGAAACTCTCAACCAGCTAGAAATCGCAGCAAAATCTACGAATATTTCAGTTTTTTCCTTTGTCAAATTCAAGGTTTCTACTTCAACAAGCTCAAAGACCGAAAACCAAGGTCCTGCATAGTCAAATACGGCTTCACTTTCTTCAATAAAATCTTCTACTTCTCCGATTCAATCTAAGTCAAACAGAATTCAATCACAGAACCCTAGAATTTCTCCGCCCTAAATAAGAGGGGAAAAAAGAAGAAGAAGTAAAAGCTCGGAGCTTGTAGTCTGATACACTAAACCCTAATTATTGAAGTGAGTTTGAATCTCAAGCTCAGATCTAAAGAGAAATGGAGCCCTTTTTCCACGAAGTAGAGTAGACCATAGACGTGAGTTAAGGGGAAGAATTTGTTGATTTGTTATTTCGGAACATAAATTTGAAAATGACTGGAGTGAATGAAGAGCTTCGGAAATTGTGTGTGTAATTTATTGATTTTTTTTTTTTTTTAAATGGAAAAGATAAATATCGTTATTCTTTATCATGCCATGCGTTATTGTTAAATGTCCAATGGTCGTCCCACCAATTAGAAACGGGCATGGCTACACGAGAAGAATAAATTTTCAAGGGAATGTAGGTAGGCTTTTCACTCACGGGATTCACTTGTGGTTAAGTCATGATTTTTACAAACAATGCCACTTTGTCAACATTCAAATTTAATTGGGACTAACGCATCAATCAATCATATGTCGACTCCCTTCTAATCATATGTTAAGAGTGTGTTTGGTGTATATTAAAATGAGAGAATGTATTTTTTTAAAGCGATGTGGAATATGTGGTTGAAAAAGAAAGAAAAATTATTGATGTGATGGAAAATATTATTTTATTGAATAATGTGTGGTTGAAAAATGAGAATAAAAAAATAATATGGTCCAAACAGATGCTAAATGCATACTTTAAAGGGATAATTGCAGCAGTGGTACCAAACATTTCATTTCGTAGCAGATTTTGACCTAACTTTTAATTTGTGCAACCCATAGTATCAAACCTTTCATTTTTGTCACCAACGGTACCAAACATTTCCAAATGTCCTCAATTTAAGTTCAAATTGATGGTTTTTATTAGTTTGACCGTTAGTTGACCAAATAATTGAATTTGACAATAATGTTGACTGATTTTAAAATGTTAAAATGATAAATTTACATTTTTTAAAAATAAAATAACCAAAATCAAATAATTAAAATTAAAAATTTTGGGCTAAATGCACGGGCAAAATTCCTTAGAGCCACTGTCATTGCAGCATAGCGCACATTCGGTTCTGGAGACTCCATTCTCAAACTTGTTGAAGCGTTCTCGAAGTTCCAAACCCAGATTTACAAATTTGGGGTAGGGAAGAAGAAAAAGGTGAAATGGATTTTTATTTTTAATTATTTAATTTTGATTGTTTTATTATTAAAAATGTAAAATTACCATTTTAACCTTTTAAAACTAGTCAATATTATTATCGAAGTAAATTATTTGGTCAACTAACGGTCAAACAAACAGAAACAATCCATTTGGACTTCAACTGCGGACATTTTGAAAGGTTTGGTACCGTTAGTGGCAAAACTGAAAGGTTTGGTATCATGGGTGGCACAAATTAAATGTTTGGTCAAAATATGCTACTAAGCCCCTGTTTGAAATCCATTCTATTTCTCATTTTATTTCTCAATTTTCATTTCATTTCAACCACATATTTTATCAATAAAATAATATTACACATAAATTCAAAAATTCTCCTTACTTTTTAACCACACAATCTTCCATCAATCACTATTCCAAAAATTTTTTAAAACCCAAAATGGGTGTCTAACAGGGGCTAAATGAAAGATTTTGTACCACTACTGCAATTACCCCTACTTTAAATGCAAGACTTAAGCCTCTTCAAACACAAAGGATGATGGTGGTCACAATCATATGTACTCCGAAGCTCAAATTAGTCAAAAGGGATAATTGAGTGGTAAAGGTCAAAAAAGAGGAAATACAGGATATGAGTTTGTATTGTAGAGAGAATTAACAAGGTTGCAATTACATTTGAATGGCACTAACCAAACTTCATGATATCGCAATGTCGTGTCCTAGGAATCAATAAATATGTGCATCGCACACTGTATTAAATGTAAAAGGTGAAATTTGATTTTCAGTCGTCGTTATAGAAGACGTCCCATCAATCACATCTCACGTGACTGTATATTTCAGAGTAGAAGCCCATCTTATTTGGCCAAGTGTAGTGGTTCTTCTCATTATTCGACAAGGCATGTGTTATGATTTCAACGCCCTGGAAAGCAATGGTCAAGGAGGTGATGAGATGTTCCTTCATCGCCTCAGGGAGAGAGATAAAATGGGGCATCAGGAAATTTTTACTCGACTCTTTTCTTAGTTGGCAGCCACATGACTTGTCACATAGGCAGAGAACGTCATTGATGGACTAGAAACGCACAAAGGTAGATACCATTACAGTGTACTCTTAAGATTATTTACTTGTGTTGACCTTCGTTGATGTGAGCACAGAGTCGAGCGCGTCAAAGCCAAGCCCGGGAAAGGATCCGTTGATTATCGAAGAAGGTCAGATGACATGGTCGGGAGCAAAGCGGGTGAAAGAGGCAATGAGAGTGCTTGCTCAAGTTACGGTGGACGAAATGTCAAAGTAAACAAGCTAAGAAACAAATTTCATGTTGGGCTTAGAAGAAGAAACCAAATGAATCAACTTGGTTCAAGTAGCGAACAAGGAAGCCTTGCCGGGAAGCTATGCGACGGCATAGCATAAACAAGCATGCGGTCGCATGCCTCTATACAGTGACCAGAGTGGGGCTAAAGATTGGTCTATGCAACCGCATGAAGTACACCTATGTGGCCGCATAGTTATACTTGGGTCGCGAATTTTTCCGAACTCGCATAATCTTCTATTATGTTAAAATTATATTCTTGGTACCTTTTGTAATCTTTTAGACTTTATTTCCGTTTAAACTAGGGTTTACATGGGTTTTATATAAATAGGCATATTATTTCATTGTAAAACACAACATTGTTATTGAGATTATTGATAGGCAATTTGCTTTCGAATTCTTGTTCTTCGTT